>NDXZ01053225.1:0-18572 GCA_003055125.1 Paykullia maculata
TTTGTAAATTATTTATTGAACTACTGTTTTGTTGCACGAAATTCAACTTTTTTATTAATATTTTTATTTTTTCTGTTTACATTTCACACGTTCCACAGCGAAACAGCTACTTTTTAAATACTGTTAGTCTTTTTCTTACGATTCAGTGTTTGTTGGAATACCTTTTTTCCGTATTTGCGTAACTGAATGCGGAAACAGAATCGAAATGCAGAATAGGGGGGAATATAGAAAATTAAATCAAACTTATTTTTAAAATTAAAACTGATTGTAGGAATATGTGATAAGTCCACAATAAAACAAATAAGTTTGCAAAGCAAAAATGCTAAGTCCAAAAAGTGCGAATTTCCCTCCCAAGATTTTGTGGAAATG
The DNA here is from genome assembly GCA_003055125.1 of Paykullia maculata. Classification (NCBI taxonomy): domain Eukaryota; kingdom Metazoa; phylum Arthropoda; class Insecta; order Diptera; family Rhinophoridae; genus Paykullia; species Paykullia maculata. The sequence continues at coordinate 370 of NDXZ01053225.1, forward strand.
GATTTTTGATCTAGGTCATTTAAAGTGAGCTATTTTGTAAAAATAATTGCGTTAAAAAAGTTTAGAAATTTTAAAAAAGGAAAAAGCTACAATGTTTTATGTGTCTCCTGTAAAATTTGAAAAAAGGGACTTAACACATTTGCAAATTAGACTAACGATATGTATTATAAGATCTAGGGGAAAGTAACTTTACTAGGTACGCCATTGTTAACAATTTTGACAACTTTGGGTTTTGATGCTATAAATATGCGTTTCAACCCTTATAAAAAATTTAATGTCAGAAACATAGTCGTTTTAACAATGCAAAAAAGAATTGATTTTATAAAGTTAAAATCACGAAATAGGTTTAAAATAAGTGTTAAATTTTTAAATCTAGAAATTTGTAGTTAGGAATTAATCCAGGAATATCCATAAGCGAGGCACCTCTCGCACAAAAACATTATTTTCTATCGTATACATTAAGGCCTTCGGACTATGTGTGGGTTATTTTTATCAATATGCATAATTAGACTTAAAATGAACTAGAATCAAAAAGTTGACGTGGCATCTCAAATACACCTTAAGAACTGTTGTACCTATGGTCCAACGTTTTTTAATATCACAATCCTTTTTCATAAAAAACATGCAAAAATACAAAAAAGATTTAAGGAAAGGAGCTTAAAAAGTAACGATATTCAATTACAATTTCGGTCTGTCACGACTTTACACCTACAAAATAATATAGTTAAGCTAGACAATATGCTTTTAAAAAAATTTTGTACCTTTATATAATAAAAACGACTTCATCATCAAATTCTTAAAACTACTTTTGACTAATTTCAAAACAAAGTAAATGACAAATTTCAATTTATTTCGCAATATGTATTTATGTATTTCTATACCCTTCACACACACACACATGTGGTAAGGGTATATATAGGTTTGTCATTCCATTTGTAATTTCTTCAATATTCATTTGCGACCCTATAAAGTATATATATTCTGGATCCTTATAGATAGGGAAGTCGATTTAGACATGTCCGTCTATCCAAAAGAAGGAAGCAAATAGTTTATTCCTTGTTTTTCCTAAATAACACAGGCTGCCAACTTTTAAACTAATTCGAGGGATAGTTTTTATTATATTAAATTTATTTTTTTACAAAAAAGACGTTAATAGAGGTACACTTTCCCGAAAGTTTTAGGTCATATAACTCATGTGCTCCTGCAAATAGTGCTACTAGTAAGAGAAGGCGAAGAGAAGCTCAAGGGATAATAACTCTTAATGGTGTTAAGAGTGCTATACTCTTTTTTGCACCCTTCAAGATTACTGGAATTGATGGAATTTTGCCTGCAATACTACAGTGGGAACATCACAGTGGATGGAACTCTCAGAAGGCTTGACTCGATAAGCATACATACGATAGGGTATTCGGAGGATGTGGCGCTTATGGTTGGCAGTAAGTTCATGGAGACTATTATTGGTTGCATGAGACAGGCACTCAGGGTTACCTAGACATTGTACAATGAACAAGGACTGACCATAAATTCTTGCAAATCTAAAGTTATGCTATTTACTCGAAAGAGGAAAGGTATAGAGGTTGAACCCTTTATGTTTTTCGGGTCGGAAATCATCGTGTCCAGGAGTATAAAATATATAGGCGTGACGCTGCATATGAAACTATCTAACAGCGATGGTAGGACCCATGATTGCTTACGCGTCTGTTGTTTGGTGGCCAAAAGCCTCTCAAGGAACGGTTTAACGTAAGCTTGATGGGGCTTAAAGGATTGCTTGCATGGGCATATGTGGTGGGGTGCGTATCACACCAACAGAGGCAGTGGAGGCGATGCTGGGTTTGCTGCCGTTGGATTTTTTATAAGGGAAACGGCTGCAAAATAGGCAAATGGTTCAATTGGGCATAGCCAAAAAAAGCAGCAGACGAACTGGTGAGAAAGGGTTGCAGCGTCTTTCTGTCTTAAACTCAGCTTGTTCTGGGGCAAGGGTTGACCCGCACAAAGATCCTTCAGTGGATATTTCTTACAAAATCTGAAAAGCGAACTGATTTTTAATAAAAAATAAATGATCACCCCTTTATTAGACACAATCAAAAATAACATTCAAACTTTTTTGAAATATTTTGAATAATTTTTTCTATTACTTAAAAAACCTATTAATATTTTCAACAATTTGTTTTTTATTAAAAAACTTAACAGTTTTTAAAGAAAAAAATGCTGCAACACAATAAATTTTCGGGTCCTTTTAAAACTAACGTTTCGTTCGACAAAGAAGAAATACGCAAAAAATTCATCGTGCCCAAATTTAGACAAGCACGACGTTGCGCTGATATTTATTTTGCCCTTGTCAAAGAATTATACGAGGAAGGTTGTCCTACATCAGCAAAATATTTTAAAATTCTAATCGATAAAGAGCGTACACTTTATGAAAATGCGTCAATACGAGATTGCGTTTCGGATGAACCGATATTACTGCTAGGCCTATTTGATAACTGCAAAATGGCAGAGAAAGCGGCACTTTTAGACAAATGCAATGGAGCTGATGTATGTTCACGTCTATTGCTTCAATGTATGATGCTGTTTGAAAATTACAATCGTAAATATGACTGGATTTTAATGGATGTTTTTAGAATTATAACCCGAATAGCGACAAAAGTTTGTGAGAGCGAAGAGGTATCGAAAGAGTCTTTATGCCAGATTTATTATAAATTTGGAACGTATTTAACAAAGTTGGGTAAGTAAGAAAGAAAAAATATTTTTTGTTTGTTTTAATTATTAACACCAATTATTTCAGATGTGGAAGAATCTGTTAAATATATTGAAAAATCGTTTGATATGGCTAGAGGAACCAAATGGATTTACACAGAAAGCTATAATAATGGCTCATATCCGAAGTGTTCATTGGTAATAGCCCAGACATATGCATCGGTACTTCTTGATTATGCCAATCGTATATTTCGTATAGAAACTCAAAAAGCTCTAAATCAGGGCCAAAAAGCCATAGTGATTTTAGCAGCAGGTAAAAAAAAACAAAGATTTTAGAAAAGAAAAAGAATTTGATAAAGAATTTAGCACTGAAGTGACTTTATTCAGAAAATTATTTTTGCTTTTTTACAAAGACTATTTGCACTAAATACTGAAAACGTGCCTATTTTTTAGAGGGTATTCAACACAATAATTTAATGTACATAAAAGCCTATTTGGATATGGCTGAATTTCATTTAGAAGCTGCAAATTACGAAGCCAGCCTTTTAATACTCGAAAATATAGTGAAATATATTCGCCTTAATGCAAAAGATGATTTAGGATATTTAAAGTATATAGCACGATATCATCATTTAAAGGGTGTATGTTTTAAATGGTATCATTTAAAATTAAACTTTCTGTGTATTCGCTCTTAAGTCCTTTTCATTTCTTTAGTCTCAAAAAGTACGATATGGCATTGATTGAACATTTTGAATCCCTGAAAATAGTTCGCCAATTGCATCTTAAACATGAAGAAGGTATTATATTGTTGGACCTTGCTAAAGTCTATATAGATCGTGGTCGTTCTCAATTTCGTATGGCTGAATCTTGTCTGCGTGAATCTAAAGAAATTTTTGTCACCTTTAATGATATGTTTCATATCAAGAAAACTTCTTATCTCATGGCCAACCTGAAGGTGCACAATATCATGCCAATGATTTTGGATTTAATTAAATCGTCTTCCACCAACGTTTGTGATAAACACCGTTTAAATCGTTGGAAATCTATGTGTCTGCCATTTTGGCGTAGTCTGCGAAAATCTTTGGAGGAGGAGGAGCGTTTTCCTATGTATTGCCATGTCAAAGCTACCGAATTTCCACCAAAAGAAGAAAAAAAAAAAAGTTTTCAGCGAAAACCTCCAACAAGATAGACGAAAAACGAAATTTTAATGGCTTTGCATTGCTTTATATTTTTTATTTATGTATAAAAAATAAATAGAGATAAATAAAATTTTATTTCTATCCTAAATTTAAATAAGTAAAAGAGCCACATATATTGGGTAGCGCCAAATCTTATGTACATATGTACATATGTAAGTATATGTGTACCCTTCAATGAATGTACACATGTTAATATGTATGACTAGCGTGAACCCGGTCTGTTTCGCTGCCCCAAACTGGTTACTCAAAGTTTCCCTTTTTTCTAACACGTAAATATTATTCAAATCGGACACTTTTTCCCGGTTTCCCCATTTTTATCCCCATTTTTTATTTTTATGAGTTTGAATTTCCAAAAAAATACCGAAAACGTAGTCTTATTTTTTAAATAAGTGACGGACGTAGTTTAAATAATGTCTCTATGTTTATTGGTTTAATAGCTATTAAGTTATAAGGGCCCCAAAAAGTACCAAAATATTATTTATACCCGTTTTCATCCCCAGCCACCTAAATTTTAAAAAAGTACCAGGTAACTATCTCCTTATTTTTTGAGTAGAGTACAATGCCTTTTAAATTTTGTTTCTATCTTGTTTAGTTAAGCAGATATAATTTTACCGATTTTTTCCTTTTTTACCCCCTAAATATAATTTCCAAAAATCCCCTCTTTGTGGATCTATACAACAGGAGAGGAACCCACAGTCAAAAGTTCGTGTCCCTAGCTTTATGCGTTTGGGCTGTGCGATGATGAATCAAGCAGTCAATCAGTCACGTCACTATTTTATAAATCGTCATATGAATTCACTAAAGCCCTTTGTTACATTAAAAACAATTTTACAGAAGCAAAAACCCCTCTAATATAAAAAATTAACCAGAATTTTTTCATTTTAAACTTGTTGACAAGAATGTTATTTTTAATTGTAGGAGTGTAAAATTTTGGTTAATTTTTCGTGTTAGATAGTTTTTTGCTTCTCCTACAAAATTTTTTTAATGGAGGGCTTAGGGCTTTAGTGAATTCATATGACGATATATAGATATAGTAAATAAGTACATATTAATTGAAAATAGGTTTGGCACACTAAAGTTTTTAGTTTTTTAATATGCAATAACTTCCATTTCTATATCAATTTTAATTTCATATAGGTTTTTTTGGCCATATTTTTGCCAATTCGAAAGGCATATCCTTCAATTAAATATAACAAGCATGTCTTAAGGTTATCCAAAAGCTGGGAAATACATACATATAATATATTTTAAATACATTTGAGGCATTGCCAATGAAGTGCAAAAAAAGATAAGAATTATACATAAAAACCATGAGAGGTTTATTATAGACAAATTTTTTTAACAGCTCACGAACAAAAAATTTACTAATTACGACTTTTTTACGGTTTTTTATTGCTTAAGCTAAGAGAATGGGTAAAAATAAAGGATCGATTAGTACCAATTTACAATGCAGAAATTTAAACACTTTTTTAAATTCTTTTGTGGTCTCGCCTAAAGCTGTGTACTACCCACTCTACCTCTTCAACCCCTCGCCAACAAAGTTCGTCTGTCTGCCTTTCAATTTCTGCTTTGTAAATTGAACTTATTGAAAGAAATCAATTTTCAAAAAGCTTAAGTGGCAACCAGCATCTATAAATTTTATTTCCTAGATTTGATAATAATAAAAAACTGACAACGTTTTTGATTGCTTCAAAATTTTAATTTATCATGCAATATGTATTTTTTAATTGTTTTTAACGTTTAGGCATTTTTTAAAAACTTAACTTATCTGTAGGTGTTTGTTGATTTTTTTTTCCAATAAGAAAGGAATATGGAAGAAAATAGTATATTCATTATTTTTCATAAATATTACAGGCTGCCAACTTTTAAATTATTTCGAGGGATAGTTTTTTTATATTAAATATATTTTTTTAAAAACACAAAAGATTTACTGCATGTATTAATTGTGGTAGAAATAATTGAACATTTTGAAAAATATATACATATTTGTAAAAAACATATACATATGTACTATTTGTACCTACATATATGTATGTATGTTTTTTAAAACACTTTTTGTGTATATTAAACTTTTGTGGTGGAAGCCTTATTTTTTGTTGGTAATTAAAATATAAGAGATAGCAACACCTTAACTTTAAAGAAAAAACATGAATTGTTATAGTTTGTCCTTGATTGTAGAAGAACTGTAGATTATTGTTAGTTATTTGTTTTACATTTGAACATCTTTAACAATTAACTTTGTAATGAAAAATAAAAAATATTTTTCCTACTCTGGCATATCTAACACACCAGCTACAAATTTTGAAATATCTGTATTACGTTTAGCATGGTCCGTTATAAAGGGATGCTGCAGTAGTTGTTCGTAATTGGGTCGTGCGGTATAATTCTTTTGCAGGCATTTGGTTATAAAATCTTCAAATTCCGGTGAAAATTTACCCGGATCTAAGCGCGGTGGATCGTCTTTAACCACCTGTCGTAATTGTTCAAATGGTGTTTTCCACGTAATATAGGGAAATTTACCAGTTGCCATTTCAATCATACTAATGCCAAACGACCAGACATCAGAACGGATATCATACTGGGCGGGATTTCCAGAGGGATCAATACGTTCAGGTGCCATATAGGGCTTACAACCAGCATCAATAGTTTTGGCAACTGAATCGACGAGGTAACCTGTTCAATATGGACATATACTTAAAAAAATATTCTAAATTTTTAGTTTTAAAATTTTTTTTAAAATACCTGAGATGCCAAAATCGCACATTTTAACTTCACCGTTGCGGTTTATAAGAATATTTGATGGTTTGACATCGCGATGTATAACTTTTAACTGGGCATGCAAATAGTGAAGAGCGTTGACCACAGACATGGCAATCTGAAACGTGAATTACAAACATGTTATTAACTATATTTTTTACGATTTATTTATTTAAGTTTTTTTAAGGGCTTTATAGATTTCGTAAAAAGTTTTGTTTGTAGAAAAAGGTTTTACCAAAATTGTTAAAGCTTTCTTGAGAAAGTTTTCTGTAAAAGCTTGTTGCAAAAATATTTTAATGAACTTTTCACAAAAAAGCCTTCCTTATATTGAAATCATATTGTAAAAGATTTTAATATAAAAGAACTTTTAACAAAAAAAAAATATATATATATACATATTTTATTTTAAAATCTTTTTGAATATTACCACAAAGTTTAAGTGAAAAGGCTTTTTTCTATAAACAATTATACCATAGATTTTACGAGTGCATATTATTATTATATTTTGTAGTTTAAATTAGTACAGGTACAATTCTTAAACTTTAAGGCTCTACTCAGATCTGCTACTTCAATATTGTTCACCTTTCCTAAAACACTCTCCTCCATTATTAGATTATTTTTGAAAACTTTCGGATAGAATTTATCCAAACTGGTATCCATTACTTCCATACAAATCCACACATCACCTTCACGAAACAGGGCACCATAGAAGTGCACTGTATAAGGGCAATCACTGGAACGCATAGATATATCCAGATCCATTAGCAAACGTTTTTGTTCTTTACGATTTACAGTGGCTGTTATGCGTTTTACTGCCATCACCGTGCCAGTTTGTTCATGTCGCATCTTTTCGACAATTCCATAGGCACCACGGCCTAAATCACAAATTTTCTCCAGACTATCAGCATCAATTTCAAATGTACGGTCTCCAATTTGTATAGTCGTACTAGAATCTAAATTACGTGGTGGAACTCTGCAACGAAAAATCGACAACAAAATATTTGTAAAAAAGGCACTTGCTTACATATCTATGAACTTACAATTCTGGTTCCGGCTCTTTTTGTATGGTCATATGAAGTTTTGGTCTTGGTCTGGACATGGTTGCTGATTTTGAACAAATTTATTTAAAATCAATAAATTTTATTTTTTTGTGGTGTTTTTGTGAGAGTTTTACAAGTGTTTGTGTTGATTTCTGTATTTTTTAAGCAGAATTGTATGGCGGTGATTTTTTGTTGCTAATGTGCCCCGTAGAAGCAGCAGCACCAAAGCGTCACATAAACAAATTGTACTTAATTATTATTAATTTTTTTTCTTAATTTTATATTTATTTCTTAGTTTAGTATATTAAAACACTTTTCTGTTAAATATTTAATCGTGCTTTTCGTTGACCTTATTTTTTGCATGCATACAATTGATCTTTTTTAACATTAAAGTGTGGGCTGTTTTTGTTATAGGCTTTTGAAGTTTTTTATGAGTTTGAATATTTTTCGAACTTTTTACCTTTTTTGGTACTTTTAAAAAAACATTATGTCGGCATGTTTGACACTTGATATTACCGGTTAAATTCTTAATTAATTTTCGAAATACTTCCAATTAATTTTCAAATATCTGCAAAAAAATAAAATAAACTTAATAATTTTTTGTAAAAGTTTTCGTTAATATAATAAATTTTTAACATATATGTATATAAATCTATATATATACATATATATTTATATTTTTGACAAGGCAAATAATTTTATCGTGTTTCGTTTTGTCGTTCGTTCGATTTTTATTTTTGTTTTGTTTTTAAATTTGTGATGCATTTTGGTTTGACGTGAGTTTTATTTGTCAAAAAAGCATTGCCACATTATAATATGTATTATTATTTTTGTGAATTTATATATGTTGAATTTATAGTAAACCCGTATACAGAACAAAACTGTTTCAGGCATTTTCTGTTACATGTCTTTAGCTTTATGCGTGTGGGCTGTGCATTGTTTTGACAGTTTAAAGTTTTCGCTTGAAAACTTTTTCATAATTTACGAATAATACTCTAGCTTTTTAATTTATTGATTGTTAGTTTGCAATATTTGTTATGTTATCGTGCGTCATGAAGTTTATGAGTAAGAAAACGGAAACGTTGTTAAATTTACGTTTCTAGCAAATTTATATCAGGTGGCCTCAGTCAATCAGCTGATTATTTTTTGACTACTTAACTGTTTAAATCCATACATAAAAAATAATTTTCTTTTTTTGTTACGCTATATGTCAAACTTCACATAAAAAAATCCTCCCCAAACTTAATGCTTGTTGTTAAACACGGCTACGGATTACGTTAAAGAATACTAGTAAAATAATTTATCTTAAAAATATAAAATGAGCAAAATGAATAATCACAAATCTGTTGAACCACCCATGCCTATTGTTACATTGACCGATGTCAGTAATAACAGTGATGACGTGCAGTTCGAGCTGGAACTTTGTTGGTGTGTACAACAGCTGGAGAATTCCTTATATTCTGGAAAATTGTCACAAAAAGTTGGCAAGTAGAGTGTTTTTTACCCTTCACCTCAGGTGATAAGGGTACATATAACTTTGTCATTCCGTTTGTAATTTTTATATACTTGTTATTTCATGGTGATATTTTTCCGATCAGCTAATGACACAGTGAAGAATCTAAAAATTCTTAAAGGTAAAACTGCGCCTTTGATTAAAAAGCGCCAGGTTATGAAGGCAGCTATGGGTGACTATCGGACGAAAATGAAGAAAGAAGAAAATAAAATGTCTATAGGTAAGTAAAATAATTCAAGGCATGGACAACGACAATATAATTCAAATATGTATAACCTTTGTTCACTTCCCCCTCAAGAAAAAAAATTAACCATATAAACGTACATATGTATATATAATTTATCTACTTGCCGTCTAATTAATAAAAACTTAATAAGCTTTATAAAAGGTAAATAGGGAAATTTTTTAAACTCTGCAATCGGTTAATCGTAGTTTTGGGAATTTGAACGACGTTCATTGTTATTCTTTATTTTTGATAATCTTCATTATAATTCTTAACTTACCTTATATTAGTAGATTTGTCAATCATATGTTCTTTTTTTGAGAGTACCCTTCACCAGAGTAGATAAGGGTATATATATATGTTTGTCATTCCGTTTGTAGTATTCCGAGTCCTTATAAATAGAGAAGTCGATTTAGCCATGTCCGTCTGTCTGTCTGTCTGTTGAAATCAGCCCCCCGATGTCGTACGGACGCGTTATTGGTATAAAACAATCAGAAATTCTCCTGAGATTCCTGCTAATGAAATCCAGTAAAATCGCTTAATAACTGACCGAGATATAAACTAAAAAAGACGACTACCATATTTTTTTTTTCTTAAAAATTATTATATTTGTGTGTAAGACATGCCTTTAAGGAATGTCAAAAGAAAACAAATTTCCTAGATATAAGCAAAAAAAATTAACGAGATATGTATGTATAAGCAAAAAAAAAAAAAAAATTTTGTTACACAAAAATTATCTGCCTGGCCCACAAAATGCGAACGATATTTTCTTTCGAATAAATATATTTCAAACAAAAACAAATTTAAACTTTTTGTTTTTGTTTGAAATATATTTATTCGAAAGAAAATATCGTTCGCATTTTGTGGGCCAGGCAGTATATTTGTATATACATATGTACATATATGTATATGTATATATGTACAATCTATCGGTTCGCCTTTTGTAATAAATATAAACATTTAAATAAAAAAATTAAATAAAACATTTTAATAAAAGTGCTCCGATTTATTGTTGATCATGGATATCAACAATTACAAAAATTCAAACTTTCAAAAAAAAAAAATAGGAAAACAAGTACTTTTTTTAAATTAAATTTTATTTAAAAAAATTATGCTAAAAATTCTTTTGGTGCACGCTTACGTTTTTAAAACAAATAACTCACCATAAACATGCGCTTTAACATGTGATTTGCACTAATCACTTGAGCGCCGACTACCAAAAACTGACGCTTAAATTTATCACTTTCTAATATATCATACGTTACACACAAAATTGCATAAAATGTTTCAAAATTCATAAAAAAAATATTAGTGTACTAACATTCCATCCAGCTCTTATTTTATGTTTTTACCAGCAGCTGATTTTTTACATTTTGACATTTTTTTTTAATATCCTTAACTCTAAATGCACTGTTTTTAGAACATATCAAACTAAAAATTATTTGGTTTTGTTAAATCACGCGTTTTGAAATCTACTCTGCTTATAGAACAGGGCAAACAAATACATATAAATTTATTCAGTTGTGATTAAAAATTATTCCTTTTATATTTTTTTCAGTCTCCAAGCAGATAAAATTCTCATCTCCTACTGAATCAAAAAAGTCAAGTTTTGTAAAAAAATCTGCCATATTAAGCTCATGCAAAGATTTTAAATTTAATTTTAACACCAACAAAACAACAGAATGTCAAACGCAGGAAGAAATCGATGCTAAAGAAGATAGCACCAAGCCGACGACTGATGGCAAAAACGTAAATGCAAAGAAATTACAATTTACCTCTGGTAATGGTTTTAGATTTAATTTTGCTATGGATGAAATTAATAATGATATTAAATTTGATGAATTGTCACTAAAATAAAGAAATCCGTAAATTTTTGTATGTAATAGATAAAGCATACAATGTATTTATAATATAATATAGAAGAAAACGACCATGAAATCTTATACTATGTCAAATGTTGAAGGTTTCTTGCATTTTTGTAGCTCAATCATACAAAAACAGATTTTCATAGAATTTGGCACAAATGTATATTGCTAACAAACCAAATAAGAACAATATTTTAATCTTTTCGTGCTTTTACCGCTAATAAATACGTAATTTATAAACTAATGATCACAAAAGAGATCAATTACAAAATGCTTATTCCAAATCTTTACGATCTAACGAATTTTGGTAAATGAATGGGTCCATGTATGTCACCGTATCACTTAAGAACGGCTGGATCGAATTGCCTGAATTTCTTTTTGTTTGGTTCGTAGTTTTCAGACGGTTTGTATAAAAAATAATTTGGGGGCGTGGCACCTCCCACACATTTGAAATACATTTTATGGTATGTAAACAGAACTGGGGCCTAATTCTGGCATTCGATAGCGATCGAAATTTAACAATTCCAATTGGAATCCCTATACCTAAAGCTAAGAAAACTCCGACGTTCGAGTAAAATTTCGATCGCTATCGAATGCCAGAATTAGCCCCCTGTTAAATGTATCGTCTTAAAATTACGATTACCTTTACCAGTTTCCTTATTCGTGTCAAAAAAAAAAATTAAAAGAAAATACATTAATTGAGATCTTTGGTAGTTCGATATCTTGGAATTTATGAACAAATTCGCTAAAAAGATTACTTTATTTAAAAATTATATAAAAATTGCCTCCTATTCACTTCTCATTTTTCCTATGTTACCTCGGCTACTAACTATTTTCGTCTAACGCATTTCTAATTTTTTTCACTAGTAAATAACTTCCGTGCGAAACCGGGTTGCTCTGCTAGTATATCATATTCATAAACAATTTATTAAAGATTTATAAGACATATTTTTCATACCAAATCAGTTTTTTAAACCTTTGATAACCTTATAAAACATTTATAAATATGGGGGATAAAATATGTATATGAAAGATTCACAGTATTTTCTAACAAATTAAAAATAAAGTAAAATGCTTAAGTTATTAAATTTTAGATTTTTTAATTTACCGTTTAAACAAAATCAATATACATATGTATGTATTTGCAATTCTGTCAAGCTTACATACTATAGACACCAAAGTTTGTAGGTGATACCGGTTTGACATTGTTATAAAGAATTTCCAATTGTTTTTTATATTCAAAGGGGAATTTTTCAAAGAGATGACTGATATAACGATTAACCTGCCAATCAAGCAATTCAGCATCAAACTGTTTGCTTTCTAACTGCATTTGCAAGTCAGAAAAAAAATCACAAAATAAAACGGGCTCTTGGTTTTCAGAAGATATTCGGGTACTACAGTATTGAAAACGCTTTAGAAGATCTGCTTTTAGCTGGGGATCATTATCAGTAAAACGCGAGGCTAAAGGAGTCTGTTCAAAATTAACAAACAATATACATATGTAGGTAGTTTGAGATGAAACGTGTTCTATTTTATTAGTCTTACCTGCTGTTGTATTATTTTGTTTTGATACTGGGAAATCTCTTGTCTTAGTTTACTGACCTCTTTAATCTCTCTCAGCATGTATTTGACAAATCCAAATAGCTTAGTAGCATCATTATCCAATGGCTCCAAACAATCAATATATTGACGTATCTTTAACGAATTGTTAAACATGGAAACGTCTAGTTTTTCAGCCAATTGAAAATTTTCTCGAGCCCTTTGAAATTCATGTTTTAAGGCCAAAAGTGTGGCTAAAGCTATATAATTCTCAACATGATCGGGACCGTACTTAACGGCCTCATTTAAAATTGTTTCAGCATCATCCCAAAGCTTAGCTCTTACTAAAATGGTACCCAAACTAAGCAAAGGTATGTCTTTACTTTCTTCTGGTGCTAACATGACCGAAAGGCGAGCACAATCTAGGGCATTGTTAACATCGCCTGTTAATCGCCAATAGTAGGAACCCAGCATATGAAATTTCCAAGAACTGGGATTATTAACAAGACCTTTAACGGAAATCTCGTGTATAGTTTCAGTCACACTTTCTGCATCTTTTAGACTTAACTCCTGTTTCAGTAAATTTTCTTCTCGCTCTATGTTTATAAATTTTATTGTTTCTGACTTAAAGCAATTTAAATGGGCATATTTATCACGAGTCGGTATTAGTTCTGCATACTCCCGGCAAATAGGATCTCCACCCCTCAGTTCTTTTTCTAGTTTTTCTGGGAATTTTAATCTTTTCATAGAGGCTCCCGTCGTTCGCAAGTAATCGCTAAAACCAGTCATTTTTGCATACATTTTTACGCATTTGGAACGCTCTAAAATATTTTGCAACAGCTTAGCCGTTATGATAATATGGTCATCCAATGTACTTCGTTTATGCTGCATTTTTCTAAACGCTTCCTCGGCATTTTCACTGTAGCGTATTTGTTCTATAAAAATATGAAGATTGTCTGGTTCCCTCAAATGAAACGGTGAATCTAGGCGCCTTTTTATTATACCATCATCTTTGAGAGCATAATGATTTGTTGAGTTCGCATTATGGGTCTTTGACAATGCAATGGTTAAAAATATATAAAGCCACATTTTCCTTTACACTATTTTACAACTATATTTGTAAACATATGTATTTACAAATATAATTAATTAATTAACCAGCTAAACTCATCGCTACAACAAATACAACACTAACAAAGCAACATGCATTTTGTTTTTGTATAAAAATTCAAAATGTCAAAGACAGCAACAAAAAACTAAAGGAAATAGAAAAAAACAAAACAACACGTAAGTATATATAAATTTTGACAAAAACGAATTTTAACTGAGGTAAACAGCTGATAATCAGCTGGGTCAATAGGTTTACCTGCTTTTCTACCAACCTGTGTACTACACACCACACTACACACTCTACCTTTCAGGAAAGCGCATTAGTCTACTCGCCATAACCAAAAACCAATCCATAACTACACATTAAACATCGCGTCCAAATAATAGAAATTAACTTTAAGTATTATTGTAACTAAAACACATCTTAGTTTAATAGAAGAAATCATTTATTTTACAAACTATTTATCAATATTTAAATCATAAACAAACAATCCTAATTGTATCATGGGCAGTATGAAAGCTCATAAATGTCTTGTAAATATGCCTTGCAATAAAATAGCTGATTTTTTAACGCCACTTTGATTTTTTTTTTGGCAACGTAACTGTTAACTCCATACAAAAAAGTAATTTTCTCTTTTTTTTAACATCGTAAATGTCAAACTTCATATAAAAAAAATGGATAATAAAATCCTCTCCTTGGCATAATTATAAATTTAAAGTATGTAAAAAATGGATAAGAAAATCCTCTCCAAACTGAGGCTACCTGTTTTATTATATCATTAATGTAAAACACAGGTTTATGCAGAACAAAAGAATTGAAAAATATATCTACCTCTCAATTTTTGTAAACTGGGCACCTGAATAACAGGTGACACAAGACAAATTAATGTATATATAAATTTGTCTTGAGGCGACATTAACAACCCAGATGATGGCAAAGATAACAATCGAGTATTATATAAATAATGATTACCATTTTTTATGTATGGAATATGACAGCACCGTTTCGGCGAATTTGCCGTTGCATATACCTAATGTATATTTCCTGTTATTATACCCTTCACACATGTGGTAAGGGTATTTATAGGTTTGTCATTACGCTTGTAATTTCTACAATATTAATATGCGATCCTATAAAGTATATATATTCTGGAAATAAATATAATAAACTACAATACATTGCAACACTTTTCTTATATGGAGTTTGGCATATCTCTATATTAGTTATTGTTTTAAAAAAATCGACTTAGTAGTAGCACTATCTTTTACTTTCTTACACCTTGGTTGTTTTTTAAAGTATCTTAAGATATAATTAAGTAGTTATTTTTAACGTTTTTTAACTAACAGTTATCAACAGTGTTTAGTTTGCAATTCCATATATCAAACTGACGTGACGGCAAAGTATTTCGATAATAAAAAAAATGCCTAAAATGTAATTTATTTAATATTAGGCCGAAAACAACGTACTAAAAATTAATGAATCTAGCAAGTTTTGTTTGTTGCGCTAAAAAATTCTAAAGATTTTATAAGAAGAAAAATCAAAATTAATGTACATATATCTGCTACTGCTGAAAAAAAAGTTTATACGATTAAGTGAGTGTTGAGGCGCAGCTATCTGGAAAAAGAACAAAGATTTTTTTTAATGCACATATTAAAACAAACATATTTTTCCGTAAAAAAATATAACTTGCTAAAAATTGGATTAAAAAAATTGTAGAAAATAAATATTTCTGGTAGTGTTAAAGAAAAAATATTTTTGTCAAAAGAAAATAAAATAAAAACAAGTTACTAATCGCTGTTGGCGTCACTGCAGTCTCAAAAAGTTGACAGCCGTTTTTGTTGTTCTTTGGCGGCCTCTGCTGCCGTCGTTGTACCAGTGTAATATCATTATTTCAGCATAGCTGAGTTGTGTATGTGTGTGTTTATATGATTGTGTTGCCGTGTATTTCTTTTACAGTTGATTGTCGGTATTTCATTGTATGACTTGTGAATATAAACGCCAAAAAGAAGAAACAATTGCGAAAACGTAGAAAAAAATCGAATACAAATTTTGACAGGTAAGAATATAAAGAATAAAAGAAAAATTTTAAGAGTTGAAAGGAGAAGACATAACACATTTTCATCAACATTGTGTTCGGTGTTGTGCACAATATATTCATAATTCATTTATATTATGTTTCTCCCATAGCACTTTAAGAACAAGCATATTGATAATTGACAATAAAAGTTTAATAAAAAATTAATATTTTTCTCCTTTTTATATGTACTGGAAAATCGCTTGTGGTGTTGTTTTTCATTGACGTTTTATTATTCTTGGTCGCTGCGTACGTGTATACCATTAAATTCATCGTCGTCCTTTTTCCAAAGGTCGTCCGTCACAAAACAACAAAAGAGGAAAATCAAAACAACGAGGTAAAAAATAAAACGAGATTCACTCTACTCATACAAGATACAATAAAAAGAAGAAGAAATAAAAACGAAAATAATACATATAAAAGAAAAGGAAAACAGTTGTAGAAGTTTTACACTAAGAACACATAAGAAATTCTTTAAGAATTACGGCCATTATTGTTGCAAAAAATAGGTATAAAACGCAATTTATCGAAAGCATTGTGTTACAAGAGAAGAAAAGTCCAAGAAAACACCAATACGTGTGATAAGGAGAAGCAAAAAATGGAAATTGAGCCAGATCAATCGATGGAAGCTATGGACATACAAGAAATCGATTCTTTACCCGGTGCTGAGTTACAACATCAACAACAGCAGCATCTCAAGAAATTGCTGAGGCAACCCACGGCAGGCGGCCAACAAATGCCTAATGAAAATGGTAACGTACCACCCCAGCAACTATTAGCCGATTCTGGCTCACCATATACAAACGAGCAAGAAATGACCGCTCTCGACGATGGCCCCAAAGAGGATGAATTCCGTTCAGAGGCAACTTTCTCGTTTACGGTGGAGAAAATTACGAGTCTCAAGTCACAACAACTTTCTCCTCCGGTCTTTGTACGCATGTTGCCGTGGAAAATCATGGTCATACCCAATGAGCGTTCTCTGGGTTTTTTTTTGCAGTGCAACGGTGAAAATGATTCACCCTCTTGGTCTTGCAATGCCATTGCCGATCTGCGTCTTAAAAGTTATAAACAGGACGTAAAACCCTTCTCACGTATGCGCATCAAACATTTATTTTACGCTAAGGAGAACGATTACGGTTATTCGAATTTTATAACCTGGCAGGAACTTCAAGATCCCGACAACTGTTACATCCATAATGGTGCTAGTACCCTAGAAGTGTTTGTTCATGCCGATGCTCCTCATGGTGTTCTCTGGGATTCGAAAAAACACACTGGCTATGTGGGCCTTAAGAACCAAGGTGCCACTTGCTACATGAATTCCCTCCTACAGACCCTGTATTTTACCAACCAACTGCGTAGGGCTGTTTATAAAATACCCACGGAAGCGGATGATAGCACCAAATCAGTTGGCCTCTCCTTGCAGCGGGTCTTTCACGAGCTACAGTTCAGTGACAAGCCTGTTGGCACGAAAAAACTAACGAAATCATTTGGTTGGGAAACTCTTGACTCATTTATGCAACACGACGTCCAAGAATTCTTGCGCGTACTTCTCGATAAGCTGGAGTCAAAAATGAAGGGTACCAATTTAGAAGGTACTATACCCGGTTTGTTCGAGGGCAAAATGTCGTCGTACATTAAATGCAAGAATGTCGATTATAATAGTACTCGCTACGAGACCTTCTACGATATTCAGTTGAATATAAAAGATAAAAAGGATATTTATGAATCATTTCAGGATTATATAACACCAGAAACATTAGAAGGTGACAATAAATATGATGCTGGCGTTCATGGATTACAGGTGATCTATTTATTTTTTTTTATTGTAAAATTATATGATAAATTTGGGGTAGAGTTAGAGAAAGTTTTTTTTATTTTTTATTATGCTTTTGAAAGGTAACTTTAGTAAATTTTATGTTTACAGATATTCTCGATTAATGCTCCATATTAAATTTGCAGTCAATTTTTAAAAAAAAGGTTTTGAAAAAATATTTATTTCAATAACTTAAATAAATTTTTATAATTCAATAAAGTTTGGATATAATATAGATACATATATGAATTCGTTTATATATATGTTAGGGTTGCCATACGGGACTGGTTTTGCAAATCAGGAGGTTTTCCGGGATTTCGGGATTACAAACAACAATTAACTAGTAAGAGCGTTATATTCGGCTATACCGAA
>NDXZ01053273.1:0-15860 GCA_003055125.1 Paykullia maculata
CGTGACCATACTCAACCATGCTTTTTCTCTGGGTGTGAATTATGATGTTTTGGAAGAGACGAAAACTCACTTATTCGGTCTGATTACATAATTGTGCAAAAAAAAACCTTAAACAAAGACTTTTACGTAACCGAAACAGCATAATCTTAAGAACTGTATTACTCTACAAAATTTAAAATATTTTCTAAACGTATTCTTCCCAACTGTTTTGAGTTAATTATTATTTTAAAATGTATTTTCTGAGCTTATGACTGTCGTTTTTCTTTTTAAAACTCTCGTGAAATGACTGAATAAGGAACGTTAAAAAATTGACAAACACCATATCTTAAATTTAAATGAAATAATATCTAATGGCGCTCATTACATTTACTTAAATATTTGTATAAAAACACTAAGTTTGAATGTTGTGGGAGCGGCTACTTTAAGACAAGAATTTGTCGCCCGTCTACAATAATTTATTGAAGGCAAACATTGTAACAGCGGTTTTGGCTGACTGTTAAGTTCAGATGCTTCGGCTGAGAGAGATTAATCGTATTAAATAGAATAACGTTATAAGTTTATATTGGGGTATTGTAATTATAAAGAAAGTTTAGATTAGGCTCCCCGGGGGCATAATATTATAGTGAAATCCTCATCATAATACAAGAGGGGCCTAAAGTGGTGATTGGTCTATGTGGTGCCTCAGGAACCAGGTTCTTGTGTGATACTAGCAAGACACAGGAGCGGTCGTTAGACGGAAAGCATCCACCCCGAATGTAGGAATACTGTTGTCAAACGTCCCCGGGCAGGTATTTCTGTAAAACAATATTTGAAATGCCTTTCGAAGGTATATAAAGTAGATGTGATGAGACTTCCTCAGCCGAAGATAACAGCGAGTTAGAAATTGATATTTTGACATCCAGTTATTTTTGTCAAATAGTCTGGCTCCCAGACCAAAAATTATAAAAACCTTGCGATTAAAAAATACCATTGCATATAAAGTTCTTTCTTGGGAATTTGCAATGATCTCGAAATGTTAATAGCGTTAAAACAAATTCGAACTGATCTCACATATATTTTTATTCATCACATATAGTTGCTGTTTATGAAAAAATTGCATCTGATATAGTATCTGTTCATATTGTAATAGTATGTAGTTGTTGTAGCAGTAGCAACAGTAGCAAGTAGTTAAAGCCTGCATATAAATAACCCTTGTGGCCATAAAAAAGCCCAACATGTTTGGTAACTAGAGTGGACAACCAACCATCATATGTAACAATTTTGTATGTGTAAAATGGAAGAGGTAATAAAACACATACTTTATTTAAGTTTTGCAACAAATCTTTTTTTTATTTTTGTTATTTGTTACAGATTTTTCAATATTTTTTTTTGTATTTTGCAGTCATTTATACCATCTGCAAATGTAAATGGAAAACAAAAAGTGTCTATAATTTTGATGGTGTGTTAGTAGGTGTGTGAGGGAGGGGGGTCATTGTAATCGTTGCAAGAATATTCTTAAACTACGGAAGTATTTATTGGCAGAGAAACGAAGAAAAATGTTTTACATAAAAGTGAGAAATTGTGATAAATTTGTTGTTGGCTCGTACAAGGATACTTGTGCCAACATGAGTAAGTTGGTCATGTTTTTTGGATAGCAGCAGAATAAAAAACATTTTTTTTATATTTTTGAATGATATTCTAGTAAATTAAGTTTTTTTGAAAAAGGTACTTTAGCTTTGGAAAAATCATGGAAGGATTTGGATTCAGTTTTAACCAATTAAATTTTTAACAAGTTAAAGACAAAGAAATTATTTTCGTTTACAGAAAATACAAGCTTTTTGTAATAATCTAAATTCGTTAAATTAAGATATTTCCAACTTTATGATATTTAAGGTAAATACAACTTTTGTTATAAAAATATAACAACTTAAACTGTTTTATGAATTCCTTCGAAAATTGCCTTTTATTATTTCATCAACGAATTTAAAGACTTAAAGCAAACTCTATGTTTTCGTATATTGTTAATCAATAGACAAATTGTTTAACACACAGAATCAACTATTGTTATTTCAATGTCATTTCCATTACGACAAAAAGGAAAACGAAATTCCCATCTTCAATGTACTTAGATAGAAATCGAAAATCAAAATATGCAAATTATTAGAAAAAATCTTGATGAAAGTGCGAAATAATCTAAAGTAAAAAGGCAATAGAAATATGCGCAACCTTACACAACAATAGGCAAGAAAAAATCCTTTTACAAACAAACAAAACACCTACCTACCAGGAAGTCTATCCAGTCATCCGTTTATCTGTTTAAAGACAATGAATGTTTGCCTGTGCAACAGTAAAACTCGTCTGATTTTAATCCTTGTAATTGCTCTGATTTAAATTGCATCATAAAATGTAAACAGTGAAACAACAATGGAAAGGACATTTTGCGTTGAAATATATAGAGCAGGGACAACAGCGAAATATACCGCTGAGTAGTGGATCGTGCTCTAGAATTTAGTCCTTTTTCCTAATGCTTTGTTTTCAATTGTTTTGTAATTGTATTGTGCAGTGTTGAGTTAAAAACGAGCGAGCCCACTCTTACTTACAGACATTCTTAGGAATTAAATAAGGTTGTATAACTAACTTAGCAGCAGAGCTAAAAGTCTAAGTAGCCTTCACTAAAACAAATACATAAGTTGTACTTATTTTGAACTAGTTTAGATCAAAGGCAAAAAACCTTTGTTTGTATATGAGTTTAGGGTAACAAATGGCAAAAAAGAATGCTCTCTCACACACACAGTTTCATTTATTGATCTAATTTAAATGACCACTAAAACTGCTGTCGAAGTGCTTTTCCTTCTTCTTTTGTTATGGATTTATCTGTGTGTTTTCCACAAAATTTTGAATTTTATTCTTAAAATTGTCTCAAAATTTAGCATAATATTATGAATTTGGGAAAAATAAACATTTTGAACTGAAAACACAAAAAGGATTTAGTTGGCAATTGTTACGTTATATTGTTGCAATATTTACATAAATGCGGTTCGTAGAAAGGTCTTACAATGTCACAATGCAAAAATCTGTATGGAAGAGTGCTAAAATTTAATCAGTTTTAGTAATACACGCTCATTTCTGTTCTCAGAAATTATCAATAGAGACTTTGAACTAAATTTTATTTATTTTCTATTGTCATTTTTATTACTATAACTGGTCCATAGTCTCTAATGCCATAACTTATAACCAAAAAAAGTAGAGGTATTTGTGGCGAACAGGTAGAGGCCAAGGTTTATTGCGATGACACAATTTAAGTTTCGTAACCTTGTTGACTTGTTATGTTTTTAGAAACTAAAGGTTTAGGTAAGTTCTTATGTCAATACGATAGGAATATTATAGAATTTTAATATTAGAATATTGTAAAACATGACTAGAACAACGAACAACTCGATTTAGATAGTAAGTGATGGAAGTAAAAATTTATTTGTATATATTTTTTGTATTTGCTAAGTTTTAAAAACTGATAATCCCATAACTCCTTTTATATACAATAAAATAAATTATATACTCCCGTTAAAAGCTACGCTGCTTTTTATTTTCACGCTACTGTATATATATGAAACAGTTGCTAATAAACAATGTAAAAAGAATTTATGTGTTAATAAAAAAAAACTTTTACGTAAATATTTCGGTAAAGTTTATGGTTACATTAAGTGACTTTTAGTTTAAGGTTTCCTAGTATCTGTGAATGCAATACCGTTTTTAACAGTTCTTAGACCTTTACGTTGTCAAAACGTTCTGAGCACCACCAGGTTCCTTACATTTAATAAACGATTAACACACTTGAGACAAGCTTTATTGAGGACCTGCAGTATCTCGGACAAACTTTGATGTCAAGCAATAAAATGAAGAAATAAATAAAATTATAAGCCGCCATCATAGAGAATAGTAAAATTAAAAACTTATACTTCTCTTGATCTTCTAATCAACTTCAAAATAGAAAATCGTCCTGAAAACCTGTCACTTATTCCATTGAATAATAATCCTTTATACAATAAATACATAAATATATTTATACAGCAACGAAATAACTTTAAAAAAATTGCAATCCATGCATAAATTCATTATGGGGCAGGATATTAACATGACTAACAAACATGTAAAATTAATTGATTTATCAAAGTTGAGTGAAGTTTTCAAACAAAACAAAAAATGATAAAATAAAATAAAGAGAAATAAATTCAAGTACTTTGTTCAACATAACCAAAATAAATTAAGGGCGTTAAAAATGACCAGCGGCTATATTCCACAAAAATCCATATAAAATATATAAAAAATATTTGAGGAAAAGGCAAAATGTCTGTTGTGCTACCTTTTGTCATTAACATTAAAACTCAATTAGATTCGTTACACGCCCAATTATGTTCCACACACTTATAAACACTCCAAACAACCAAACAAGCTAAAGGACATTTAGTACACAAACACAGAAATGGACCGTTGTTGGTATTAAGTTCATTTTTAGAAAGGTAAATAGAGAGGAGAAAGAGAAAATAATAGAAAAAAGGCACCTTGTTAGCTGGTTTGTTTCCTGTTAGATAATGAATTTCATATAAATTAATAGAATGTTCATTTTATACAGTCAACAAATTAAACGAAAGTACATACAAACCTATATTCGTATGTATATATTTACTTACCTCATAGCCCACACATACACTCATCTATTCTTCTTAAATAATTCATCTACACAGTTTTTATCCGATTCAGGAATTTACGATGGAAAAATTATGTTGCAAAGTAAAAGTATTTTCTGTAAATGCCAATAATTATGTCGTTTAAGTTGCCAACAAAATATGGCCACACGTACACCCTCGTAATTTTGGCCAACAAAAATTGGCTTCAAGAGAAGAAAGAAATAAAAATAAAAATAAATTTCATATTAAATATCAGAAATTTTTCAAAAGTTTTTGTGTGGAACAACAAGAAAAGTTCGTGTTCTTATTTAGAACCGAAATACATTATTTTCTCTTGCTAAACATGCTGCTACATTTTTTTTTTGTCATTTATAAAATATTGGCGTTTCTAAACAAATTATTTTTAATGTACTTAAAAGTACGTTGTACATATTTAAGTGATGTTTTCGATAGGTTTCGGTAAAGTATTCGTTGGGTTTATTTATTGTAACTAATTTAATTTTCTTTTAATATTCATTTTATAAATTTAAACAAAAGATCATTCAAAAAGGAGGGTTTTTCTAAAATGTCGTAGTTTTGAGCTGTTATTTAGTTACTGTTTTTTTTTGCCGATAGCATCACTATGGAAAAAAGTTAACGATACAAATTCAAAATCAATGTGTCAATAAAGCCGTCAATAGTTTTGCATAGTTGTATGGAGACCATTGCTGGCCCCTACTAAAATATTTTAAAGGTTTCGTAGGAACTTTCTATTTGGTTCTTACTACGTTGTTCCTATTCCATACTCCATATCAATTCTAGTTCGCCGAGCAGGCCATATAATATATATATCCTTCGTATGGTGGTCCCATTTGCCCTGTTTTAATTTTATACGTTTTTGAATCCAATTAGGCAGTGGTTATTAGAATTATTCATGAAAAGTTTAAAAATTTGTAACCTTTGTAGTTCCACAAATGTGCTATAAATGCATTTAACTTGTATTAGAAATATAACTGCCCCTCTGCCTATCCCATTCGCTTTTGTCATTGTTTATGCAGGTTTTTTCAAATCGATTTATTAAAAGTTTAAAATTTATAACAATTATAGTATTGCTTAAAAATTTCGTATAACATAAGAGGAAACAAACCAAAATACTTTACAAGTTTCTGCTTCTATTCATAAGAATATAACAAAATCGACCTAAGGGGCAAATTGTTTCTTGGTGTATAGAAACTAAGACAAAATATATAGTTTGTAAATATATTCCGATTAGTTAGAGATGGATGGATAAAATCAGCAAAATATTTAACGTAGAAAAACGGTCACAAGGAGAACACGAAAGAGGTGACGATTAGATTAATTGTAGTAATTCAGACAAGTGAGATTAACGTATTGCATATAAAATAACTTTAACTTTTTAATTGAGGCAACAGTATAAGTTCTTATAAAATAAGTAGTTTTAATTACATCCACCATTTCTAAGTTAAAAATTTTACGTAGATAAACCTTAAGTTCATAGTAACTATATACATATGTATATGAAAGTTTGTAGAGCCACATGGTAAACTAAACTTGGTCCACAAATTTTTGCTATCATCCTGTTGAAAGGATGCAATTTTTGTTTTAACAGTACAAATTAAACAACTAATTAGACTGCATTAATGTTAGGCATCCGCTAAGTTTTTCTAAATTGATAAAAAAAATTACTATTCAAAATTAGACATCCAAAGCTAATAATAGAGAGTTTTTATAAAAACTTAATGCTAAATAGATCATAAGCTCTTTTGGTACTTAAAATTCATTTTCTTTTATTCAAATCCAATATAATTCCCTTTAATGTCTACATACATAAATAAATGAATGAATTGACTATCTTACTAACAAGAGTTTAAATTTTATCGGCCTGACAAACACAAACGCACACAACCTCTCAACTTTCTTTAATCCTTAAGTTTTATTTAATAACAAACAATTTGTTTTCATTGTCAATGACCCACAGCAATATAGAAAACAAAAAGTAAAACTGTTAATTGCTTAACAATCCCCTTCAGCTAAAAATGTTTAAAAATTAAGCATTAATAACCTATAAATAATAATGCCGCCAAGGTCCCCTTCTACTCCCTCCAGCACCCTTTAACATATTAGCTAAATTGGGTGGCTGGCTGGTTGCGTTCTGGTTATGTGTATCTTGTTTGACTCGTGACTAGTGTTAATTGCCTAAGAAATATTTTAATCAAATTTTCTCCTAAACTAAAAACAAGACGTTGTATTTAAGCACAGAGGATTATTAAAAATTAAAGACAAAAGTAAAAGAGTATGGAAATTGTAAGAAAAGAAGGAAGTGACATCGAGTTATGTTCCAAGTGACATAAATGTGCCACCCGCACTTAAACAATAACGCACACCGATAGAGAGACATGCCGACAGACATAAGTGTGTCACATTCAACACTCTGCGTGTCATATGTATGTGTACGATTGCTGCTCTTCATGCTACGAGTATATAAAAAATGGGTTCTTAAACACCCGACACAATATCTGCTGTAGTTCATGCATGTAATAAAGATGCCAACAATTTATAAAAGAAAGAAGGTAATGTAGGTGGTTGTTAAGGTTGCTGAAAAATTTCTTTAGAGGGGGAGAAACGGTTGTTTGTTTTCCCCTCAAAATATTTATTTGTAAATAAACATACATATTTGAATTGTGCGTACATGCCACATACGAACAAAATATAAAGTCACCATATGTTTACCTAATTGTGTGAGTGTTTAAAATACTTTAAAGTAATATGAGGATTTTCCACATACTCCACGTCCTACTTTTGGTAAAATAAGATGTTTGGTTTAGTATGTAACATTTGGGGAAGAAAAATGATACTGCTATTGAATGTAATGAGAGGTTCATGATTATATACAAATTTGAGTAGAAATCAATCTACAAGGTGAACTTAAAGAAAATTTTTGATCTTTTTGAGATATTTTTTGAAAAAGGTAAGAGTTTTTTTTTTTGCAAAATGTTTTATTCTTAAGGGATTCTTTTGATTTTGATGACCTTAATTTTTTTATATTCAGAAAGAAACGCGCTCTTAAAGTTTTTGTGGAAAGAAATTATGACAGATGGCAAAGTTTTTAATGTAAGCAGAATTATTTTAGAATACTCTGACACAGAAAAAAACAAAGATATTGACATGAATATAAATTATATTTGAGCGTACCTCACAGTGCCGTTTTAATGAGTTAAATACGTGTATCTTTTCAAAATGTAGGTTTTTTGAAACGATAATTAGAGACAAGTCCAATTCTGTTTTATAACCCTGATAAACAAAAAAAAAAAATAAGTTGCTTCTCATTTTTTGCACGCCCCATTAACCAATTAGCAAAATGCTAAGAACTAAATAATTTGATCTTGATATTATGTTGTGCCATGTGCCTTTTTGAATAAAATATTGACAAGAGGCCCTGTTAATGGAAATGCATTTTTTGGCAAATTATTGATCCTTAAATTTTTACTTAAATCGTATTATAACTCATAGATCATGATGAATTTTTATTAAAAAGTATTGAAGAAGTAAATAATAGATTGATTCGTTTCCCTTATGAGTATGATTTGCGTTAATTATCAATAAAGAAAAGTTTCAGAAATGTTTACTTTCCACTGAAGAATTTCCTAACAACACCTTTAGGTTCTCATCTGATAAACTTTGGTTTCTTTTCACAACATAAAGGAACTGAAGGTCAATTTATCGGACTGTTAGGTGAAAATATTGTGTAGTTCATAACACACAGTCGGAAAACGGCCGAAGCAGTTATATAAGGTATAGTCAAATCCTGGCCTGGCTTAAAATGATAGGCAATAACTTTCTGTCCTTTAATACATGGATAACTGCGCCTTATATTGGAGCCAGTGTGATCGGAAATAAATGGTCTAAAGAAATTACTTTGAAAGCCAATTAACTTAAAGCCTATGAAGCAGAGTTAAATGAAGAAATATGGGTGGACCACCAAAAACCGTTTTGGAAACCCAAGAAAATTTTTAACCTTAAGGCGCACACGTGCCAAGTAGGAAATGGCCATTTAGGTAAAACCTCGAAGCTATTGAGCATATGCTATGTTTTGCCCAATACATTGCTGATGATACAAAAAATTTAACCTTAAAGGACCCTACAGCTTGTAAACAAATGATTGGGTTCGTTTTTATGCATAAAAACTTATCGCTTTTATGGTGTTAGGGACTTTGGGCCAATAAGGGTAGTTGTTGCGGCGACCATCTTGCAAATTGTGATCTGAGTCCCCTATTTCCCCAGAGCTGTTTGTTTTTTAGGATACTGAGTATACATCTCATTGACGTAAAGCACAGGGAAAAGGTTTCTATTTCTATCAAAACCAAATAAAAAAACCTTTTACCCGCAAATATGTTCAGTATAATAAACCCGTAACCAATTTTACATTGAAAAACAATTTCTTGAGTTCTCAGAGTATCTCTAGTGAACTAATGCACTACAAATAGGATCTCAAATTTACCAGTCTTATATGATTGTTTCATATTTCAGTTAAGTTTTATGGATAAGTGTCCGAAACATAGGTATAGCATACTAACAATTCGTTTTAACCGCCCACATTCACCCTTCCAGTTCCTTTGTTGTATGAAATAAATTGTTTTTCATTTTTTTTTTTTTTTTGCTTTTAACTTTATCATGTTTGTATCAAATATTTGTTTGTATCTCTTTATGTATCTATTTAATTCCGAGTATCTGATAAATATTGTCTTATATAATTGTTTGCGAGTGTGTGTTATGTGTGTGTGTGTATATTTATATTTTTTGATTATGTTGTCGCACGCGCTATTTAATAATAATTTTGTATCTTTTACTCCTCACCTAAACGTGGGTGCTCTCGTATGTGTAACTATTGTTGATGTTATTAAATTTATACAAAACAAAAAAAAGATGAAATTAAATGAAAAACTCTTAACATTTTACACGTTCTTTATTGTACTACTTTGGTAAGATACGCACGTGTGTGCGTGTGTGTATGTGTGTGCTTTAAGGGGTTAATTGAAAATATTTTCAAGTGCTGACAGTTGCTATGGATTAGTTACACTTTCAAAATTTAATGAATTTTAATCAAATGCAAACATGAATTTTATATAGAAATAAAAGAAAGAAAAACACAACTATTTTAGTATATGAAAATATAATTTAGACATTTATATTCATAGTGTTTCTTCGAGGAGACAATTTGTGGCATTATTAAGTGGAAACATGAAAATTCATATTTTATGAGTATTAAAACACACCAATATTGTGCGTGTATGTTAGTAATGTTTACTTTGTTTAAACAATTTATGTGATTGTTAAAATTAAAAAGTTTAGTTGATGGTGTGACTAACGATATTTATACAAAATAGTTTTAGGTTTTATTAAAGATAATATTCAAAGCCTTTAATTTTGTTTTAAAGATGTTAGTAGAAGATGTGTTAACTAAATACCGCAAAATATATTTAAATCTTTTCTGTATTTTTTCTAATTTTTATAAGCAATTAAACCAGCTAAAGTTTAATTCTAAATTTTTAGTTTTAAGATTTTCCTAAACTATTTCTAGAATAAGAACTTTTGTGATTCTTTATCACTTATAAACATACATTTTTATATATAGTTTTTCCTACATCTTTTTTTATGTGGAAATATTCTTCATAAATTTTTTTTAATCTAAAACTCATGTCAATTAATTTACTTTATTACTTTTTCCATATTCGTACATAACATGCATATAAATATATTTCATGTCTGCATACCTCTACATCAATTGCAATTGATGTAGTGCTTATAGCGATTCCTAAATAAAAAAAACGAAAAAACCAAAAATAAACCCAACAAAAAACTATTGAATTTTTGTTTAGAATATAAAGAAAAAGCTATAAAAACATTAAGTTGAGGCTTCGACGAATATCTGTAGCACTTCGAAGCAGATGGAGCAAAAGGTTAAATTATAATAAAGTCATTGTTGCTTTAATGCACGGATGAATATGGGAAATATGGCATCGATTATCGTCCTTTTTAATTATTATCCTTTTAGCTTATCACGTATCGTCCACATCTGTATCATTTTTTTAACCTTTCACCAGTAATAGTTACCGATTTTTTAATTTCCACCAGCTCCCGTTCTTAAGCCATTTGTTTTCCGATAATCCGATGTAAGTTTTATTAACTTTAAATACAGCATTTTGAATGAATACCCAGGGCAGAAAAGCTTAAATATGTTTCAAAATTCATATTTTCAGATTTTAGTTCTGGGGAATACTTTTAAAATTACGCCGAGCAGAATTTTAAGCTTTTTTTATTCAAAGGCAATGTGCAACTAAAAGCGGAATAAATACATTCACATATTGCATTTAAAGGATAACAATGAAAGAAAATTATGGTTCGAATCGATAAAATTTTTAGTTGGTACTAAATATTTTTTTTCCTTGTTATAACATTTTTATATTCACTATTAAGCAATAGATCACCATTAAATAGTAGATCACACCAAAACTATATATTGTGTAGACTCTACCCGATTTTTTATCACAAAAATTTTACTAAACCGATTTGATTCACTTTTCACAGAATCGTTTGGCAAACCAATAAAATCTGCTACCGATACTACTTACAGTGCATTAGCAAAAGTAGAAGCAGTGTCAGTTAGTTTTTTTACAAAACAACAACACAACAATATTCGTTTTCCTATAAATGAATTTATAAAACAACAATTAAAACTACAAAAAAAAGGAACAAATGGATTGGGTTTATGTTCTCGACCCCTTTATTTTATCTAGAATTTTTTGGTGAAATTTTATTATTTTTTATTGCCTGCACTTTGTGCAATTTATTTCTTTTTTTTTCAATTGTTTTTTTGTTCATTTGAAACAAGTGCAACAACACTTTTGCACTTACATGTATTGAAATTTTTGTTTAAATGTGGGTGTATGAATGTGTGTACATGTTGGTTGTTGAAGCATTTTTTGTGGGTATCCAATATAGTTGGGTCAGCGCTTGTGGCCAGAATGGTTCTGGTTGTAACGCTGGACAAGTTGTGTTACTATTGCTGCCATTCATATCCATCCATTGGCAATGATGATAATGATGGTCATGCTGTTGCTGATCCTGATACCATTTCAAATGTCAGGGTGGCGGAACTAAAATATTTGGTATTGGAGATAACAAAAATGGATCGTGTATGGTGCTTTGTAACCTTCTGCTTGTTTTTATTGAGTGCAAATAGCAATTTTGAATTTTTTCAAAGTCCACTTTTTAACAGAAAAAAAATTCATATGAAAAACTAAAATTTTTTCGTTGATGCTGCAAGCTTTTACTGGTTGTAGAAATTGTTTTGTTTTTATTCGGTTTTTCGTTATATTGCATATGCGTTTGTATGTGTGTGTTGATTATTTTGTATAGTTAATGCAACTTTTGCCAATATAGAACGAGCGAAAAAAAATCGTGGCCAGAGGCTTGTTACAGTTGATGGCCACCAATTTTTTATTGCATGTTTCTTAACATCCTGCAGCATACACATGCATGCATGACAAAGGTCCCTTTTACATTTTTTTGGCTGTCAATGTTGTAGTAGTAGTTGTTGTTGTTGTCAACAACAACACCAACACGTTGATTTTTATTGCAACATTCTTCTGTTTTTTTTAGCAATTTTGAATTTTCAAATCGTGTTTCATAAAAATGCTTTTGTTGGTTCAATTTTTTTTTTGCTGTTGCTGTTGTTTGTTTATCTTGTTGTTATTGTTGTTGCTGTTTCTTCTTTGATTGCTTTACATTTATTTGTTATTTGCGTGAGTTTCATGAGACCAGGGCGGCTTGAGGAGGCTCCCAGTGTTTTATGGAATTTTAGGAATTTTCTAACTAAATTATTTTGTGTGCATGAATGTGTTCGTAAAATTGTGTGTGTGTGCGTGTGTTTGAAAGTGCAACTGTGTGTTTTAAGCGAAAATTGAATTGAAATAGTGTTGTATTTTAGCTTTTGTGGGGTCAGTCACGTTTATTTATTTGTCTGTCCTTTCGCTACTCTGTCTATTTGTTTGCTGGAATTGTAGTGATTTGTTTTTCGTTCAGAACTTTTATTTTTTTTGCATTGTTTTTCTACAGAGTGCCGCCGCATTCATTGGGTTTCTATTGTTAATTTTGAGTAGTTGCCGGATGTTGGTATTTTATCATTGGCATTTTTGTAGCTTCTGCTACCCCATCTAGCTCGTTTGTTGCTGTTGTTGTTATTTCCTAAATGCAAATTGTTTGTTGTTTTTATAAAACCAGTTGTTTTTCAAATTTTACTTCTTCCTTTGGTATTTGTTTGCATTTCTAATGCAATTTTTGTAACTTGTGTAAACCAACTCTCATGTTTAAACATGGTCAGTATTTGTCATTTCTCTTTTTTTTTGTATGTATTTGTATTCTTTTTTAAGCGCTTTCGTTAAGAACCGTATGTGCAGTTTTTATTGCGGCCATGTTTTGTGCTCTTGTAGTGTGATTCATTTAAATCCGATTTTCAATTATTGGATTTAGTTTCAAGTTTTATTCTTTTTTTGTGCTGTTGCTTTTAATTTTTATTATTTTCACACCTACTTGCAGTGACATGTTGATTTTCTTTTAGTGTCAAACAAATGGTTTTTGTAACAAATCAGTTAATTTTGTTTTTACAGAGACCTTTTTATTTATAAAAACTTCTTGTCTTAATTTGAGTCTTTTTTTTAAGAAATAAGAACATTTTTTATTATAAAAAACTTTTGAAAAATTTTCTGTTTATAAAATTGATTATAGAAAAGTTTTTGATTTCTTAACAATTTGTTGTAAATTTTCCTTACATTGATATTTTCGCTGTTGTTGTTGTTTCTATTTATTACTGTTAGAATTTTCACTTGCTTCCTAGAGTTTCGGTTTTATTTCTGTAAACTCGCAAGTTTCACTGTGAAACAATTGAACCATAAAATTGTTGGTATTTCTGAAGAAATTGGTCATTATTGTTGTTGTCAAAGAAAAAAGGATAACAACTACTCACTCCTTTTGTTTTCTGGTTTTCAGCGACAAATATTGAAATATCAAATTAAGGTGTGATATGCAAAATTTCAACACACACTCTCTTTCGCTGTAAGGAACTCTCTCTGATTGTGTAGCTGTGTTTGTATGTTGAGAATGTCGAGATTTAATCCTTTTTATATTAAGACTTAAAACCGGGTTTAACTTAATTGCCTAAATGACATTGAACTACAAATGTAACGACTACAAAGTGAGACTTGTAACTAATTTATATTGAGACACATAGTTAAACCCTTCTCTTAAATGTAGAAGGACAAGAAGAAAGAACAATATTGAACGGTTAGTAAGTAATATCAAGACAAAAATACCTCAGAACTATTGTTTGTTTAAATAAAAGGAGACAAAAGGATAACTGGTATAATAAACTAAACTTAGCTAAACTAAACTGAAGACAACAATACATTGACCAGAAGATTGTAAAATGAAAGGAGTAAACATTGGCCTTTTACTTTAGTTTACTCTACCTGCTTAAAATGTTAAAACCCAAAGTTATTGACTGTGACTATTTGTGTATGTATGTGTGTATATGTGTTTGACTGAACCAAGAAAGAGTTGAAAGGGTTTTCCTATATTTCTTTTCTTTTTTGCTTGAATGTTTTACAACCAACTAGTTATATTTTGAATAACAATAGAGTACTTTTGTTCTAAACAAGGATGTGATGTTGTTGGCCTGGAATGTTAAAATTCGTGTTCGTTGATGAGAAAGAGTAATTTAGTGCAAGGTCGTCAACGAGTTGACACACAGCTGGCGGTACTAATTTTGCGTGCAATTAAGATAATATTTGTAGGCGTGCTTCGAGGATCACCAACATCGCGTGTATTTTTAAGTTTACTGTCAGTAAGTGTATTAGTCTATAGGGTTTTAAATAATCCTTTTCTATGTCTTAGGAAATGTTTCAGTTGTTTGTTTGTTGTGTTTCAATATATCGCCTACACGGTTTTCTTAATGGACTTAACTTGTTTCATAAGCAAAACACATTGAGGTTAAGGGCAGGAGGAAGCCGTTCAAAGAGATTAACAAACGTGTCCTTGCTAATAAAAGGATTTCCAACCTACTAGCGAAAGGATTAAATTTGCAAAGTTAATTTTAAAATTTTTCTCAAATTCAACTCTGTGTGGCCTAAAGTTCTGGGAAGGTTTTTTGAGAGGCGTTGAAGTAAAAAAATTGAAAATTAGTTACAGTTTTGTGCAAAATTTTAAGTTTTGTTTTCATTTTAAATTGACTTTTAAGTAAAAATGTTAAGAATTTTGTGCCTTAAATAGATTGACTTTAAAAGATTTTTAATTATAATTAACCCTTTTTACCTACCCTTTCCTTTATCGTATATGATTTACTTGCTGGATTTACGTTTTTAATCCTTTCTGACAACTACCTTCTTTAGTTTCTTCCTGCTGAGGCTTAAATAATTTTAAAGCAAAAGGGTTGTCTATTTAGTGCATAAATATTTGACAATATAATTAGCCAATATCTGGGATTAATTTAATTTTAAATTACTTTTGGCTTGTTAATTTGTTTAAACATTCATATGAGGACATGCGTTGTTTTGTAACTTTTGTAAATTTTCCATTAAGTTTTTTTAAAAACATTTTAAAGATGTGGTGAAATTAGAAACAGATGTGGGTGATTATTAAGCCTTGAATTGAAATAAATCCGGAATAAAATGATGATAAAAAAGTTGAAGACTAAAGGGTTAAATAATTTTGTTTTGCAAAATTGAAATATAAAGATGGTTTAAAATATTTTTGTATTAACTTTGAGGCATACAAAAACAGAGAAATTTCGCACTGGCAAGAATCATATCACATTTTTTACTACAGTGGCAACTAATGTATCCTCCTTAAGTAAACCTTTTGCAACAAAAAAAGTGCGATTATGTTTGTCAGGGTTATCTTTTAATATTCAAGAGTAAAATGCACCTTCACTCACACAAAATTGAGAAATAAAATATTTGTATACCGTGATTTCTAGGAACTAAAAATAAGAAAAATAAAATAAATATTAATGATATGATTTTTTTCTTTTTTTATCATATTACAACAATTTTACACACTCCAAATGCATGTAATTGGCTTTTAAAAAACATGTACTTTGAAATCAACCCAGGCCAACCATTGCATTGTTGGCAAGAAACCAGG
>NDXZ01053295.1:517-19121 GCA_003055125.1 Paykullia maculata
TTATTTCCACGTTTCTTGATTCAGTTTAAGTATAATTTCGTGATTTTTTAAAATGTATTTACTATAACAAATATTTAAAATCTAATATTTATTTTTATCGAAACATCATATGGTGTTAAGTAACGTGCATGACTTTTTAATATTTATTTCTTTCTTT
This sequence comes from Paykullia maculata, assembly GCA_003055125.1. Classification (NCBI taxonomy): domain Eukaryota; kingdom Metazoa; phylum Arthropoda; class Insecta; order Diptera; family Rhinophoridae; genus Paykullia; species Paykullia maculata. The sequence goes on from NDXZ01053295.1 coordinate 675, forward strand.
AATTTATTCGAAGCTTCTGCCTTTAATAAACTCAAAAGAAGGAATTCTTAGTAAGATTTTTCACAACAAAAATTTAAATTTATATATCGATTTAAAAAAAAAAGTCCAACTGTACGGGCATGTGCAACAAATGGTAGCTAAATTTTCCATTTTTTATTGTTGTTGGCTTTTTTGCACCTAATTAAGTATGCTTTTTTATATTTATATATTCTTTTACAAAATTATATAGTCTTTGTATTTCTAATACTTACTTGATGTATGTTGTTTCTTAAGAACACTTCAATTAAAGAAATACATATGTAAGTATGTCAAATTACATATGTACGTATGTATGTAACTATAATTATGTACATATGTACGTCTGCTTCCCAAAAAAGACGAATTCTTAATATTATTATCATTAATACTGTTTGTATGTAACTATGTATGTACAATATGTGATAAATTAATTAAATGAAATGCAGAAGTAAGGCAATGAATAACAATTGTTAGGAAATGTGTTAATAAAATATGTGATACGTAAAAGAAAAGAATAAATAAACTAAACGAGTTTGTTGATTGGAAAAAACAATTAATTTGTTTACCCTTATTATCAACTAGGAAAAATTTCAATAAATCTTGTTTTCCGTAAAAAGAAAATTTTTTTAACATTTTCTATTTTCATTAAGACATTTCCAAATACTAAATATGTAATTGTTAGAGGTAACTTAGAAAACGGCAAAACTAAATATATTTATCTAACTCGTCTCTTTGTAGCTTTGGCAATTAATCCGCTAATTCGTTAGTGCAAGTTTCAACATTCCAATTATTTATTTTATGTAATTTATGTGACTTATATTTCTCTTGGTTATTTATTTTATTAACAAAAATTAAAAGTAGTAAAGAGACATGATAACTAACTAACCATTAGCTTTTTGTTTGTGTTATATTTACGTCCATTAAATCATTGAATAACGTTTAAACTTAAGATGTCACCCACCTCATCTCATTTTGCTTCTCTAAATACGAAGTCGTTTAAGAAAGAAATCATTTAAAACGTTGTTTGATATTTCTACCCTAATATACCACAGGTGACAAGGGTATATTATAAGTTTGTCATTCCGTTTGCAATTCCTAAAATATTTATTTTCGACCCCATAAAGTATATATATTCTGAATCCTTATGGATAGGGAAGTCGATTAACCCATATCTGTCTGTCCGTCTGTTGAAATCAAGTTTTCTCAACCCCCCGCCGCACATAGGGGTATTTTGCAAATCTAGCCGGACATCACTTTTTTTTTAGCTTATATTGCTTCTTAAAGTTATTAAGTGTTTCTAGATCAATGGAACTTGGCAGAAATATGTGTTATAGTCGTAGGCTGGTAAAGCTAGGAAAAATCGGATCAAGGGAAAAAAAGTTTTTCTAAGTAGAACTAATCTTTTTTTAAGTTTTTCTATACTTTTGTTAAGCAAATGCATCTTTTATCGTCAGCATAAGTTTATGGGTAAAGGGAGGTATCCCCCCGATACCACCCCACCCCCCTCGGAACGACTCTGTAAAATTTTTTTTTGCTAAGTTCCACAAAATATTTATTTTTCTATGCAAAATGAGCAAAAACAGAAAAAAAGGTGATATTTTTAAAAAATCATTAAAAAAATGGCGCAAAAACGCGCAACGTTTTTTTTTACTCTAATAGTAGAGATTTCATATTTTATCCTGATGTATAACATTTTTAGGATCGCGACGGCCCTTACTTTCAAAAACCTTTTGAAGTTTTTTTTCTCAAAAAGTGAACAAAAAAACCGTTTTGTTAACCTTGAACGAATTTTTTTATAATAAAAATTAAAAAAAAAAATTTCTAAAATTTATTATAAGCAGTTGTTAATATAGTCTTTCACAGCAAAAAAAAATCAATGTAAAATCTTTATTCGTTTAGCCACAAAAAAAATATATTTTAAACCTCTCAAAACCGTTAAAAGCCAATAAGTAACCATGCAATTTACTCAACTTTTTTGACTTTAACAGCGTCCCAAAACCACAAATCTCAAGCAAAAGTCTTGCAAATTCACTAAACGATGCAAAATTTTGTCGTCTGTCGAGCTGCGTACTAAAATTTTTACATTTCTTAAATTTCACTTTTGACTAAATGTCCGGCTAGATTGACAAAATACCCCTATGTACGACGTCGTACGGACATGTTACTGATATCAAACAATCAGAAATTTCTCTCAGATGCTTGCTATTGAAAATCACTTAAATTCGACATTTTTTTTCTCAAAAAGTGAACAAAAAAACCGTTTTGTTAAACTTGAACGAATTTTTTTATAATAAAAATTAAAAAAAAAATTTCTAAAAATTATGATAAGCAGTTGTTAATATAGTCTTTTACAGCAAAAAAAAATCAATGTAAAATCTTTATTCGTTTAGCCACAAAAAAAAAAATATATTTTAAACCTCTCAAAACCGTTAAAAGTCAATAAGTAACCATGCAATTTACTTAACTTTTTTGACTTTAACAGTGTCCCAAAACGACAAATCTCAAGCAAAAGTCTTGAAAATTAACTTAACGATGCAAAATTTTGTTGTCTGTTGAGCTGGGTACCTAAATTTTTACATTCCTTAAATTTCACTTTTGACCAAATGTCCGGCTAGATTGACAAAATACCCCTATGTACGACGTCGTACGGACACGTTACTGATATCAAACATTTAGAAATTTCTCTCAGATGCTTGCTATTGAAAATCACTTAAATTCGACATTTAGCGAGATATAAGAAAAAAATATTTTTATTTTTTTTACACGAAATTTATAATACTTTTGTGTGTAAGTCATATTTTTTTGGGAAATTTGAAAAATTGGCCCAGAACCAGCTAAGATTTGGCACTTTATAAAAATTAGCGCATAGTTAGTTCTCAAAAATGTTATTAAATAAATTTCTATGTACATACCTACTTTAAACATATGTATTTTAATATTGAATTTTTTATGTCTCCGGTTTTGTGTTACAAACCAGAACATTATAGAATTGCCGAAATAGCCTAAAGCATTTAATTTTTTTTAAATGTATTTTGTAACCAATATGTACTTTAAAGCTAAAGTAAGAAATTTTTTGCATACAACCGTTAACTTTATTCCCTCCAAATATTATCCCAAATTTTAATAACATAAAAATTAAAAAAGTGTTTTTGTATGATATTCTACTTATTTTTTATCAAAAGTCATAAATTTTATTAGAATAATAAACTAACAAAGAATAATATTTCCCTTTTATATGATTTTCACTCTTAATCTTAAATCATAAACTCAAAAAATTTTAAAAAGGTACCATAAAGTTAAAAAAAAGTATTTTTTATCCTCAAAACAATTTTTATTTTTAACCTGTTTTAGAAGTCCCTAAATTTATATTTTTAAATTCATAAACTTAAAAAATATAATAAAAAAGTATCACCCCAACTTCAAGATTATTTCTCTCTAAATTTTATTGAAAACATATTTCAACAAAATTTTAACTAAAACATTATTATTATGATTTGCATAAGAAGTTATATGTAAAAAGAAAAAGCCAAATGATTGACCCTACTTTGGTACCATTTCTATCCTGCTGCGAATGTAAAGGGTAATTGTTTAGCTATTATCTGTTTGGCAACACTGGTTTAAACAGCTGACGCACGTTTCGTGTTTTGTTTCACTGTCAAACATATTCAGTTTGGTCTATAATTTAACCATGAATCGTTTTACAAACGAACAACGCTTGCAAATTATTGAATTTTATTATTAAAATGCGTGCTCTGCTAAGAAAGTTCATCGCGCTTCTTCCATTTTATGGTCAGTTTAATCGACCCACTGAAGCGGCTATTCCGGCTTTTGTGACTAAATTTCGCACCAAATTTACATTGTTGGATATTAAATCACCAACACGCTTACGTAGAGTGCGAAGTGAAGAAAATATCGCAGCTGTATCGGCCAGTGTTAATGATGACCATCAATTATCGATTCGTTGCCGTTCGTGAACTTTCTTAACAGAGCACGCATTTTGATAATAAAATTCAATAATTTGCAAGCGTTGTTCGTTTGTAAGACGATTCATGGTTAAATTATAGACCAACTTGAAGATGCTTGACAGTGAAACAAAACACGAAACGTGCATCAGCTGTTTAAACCAGTGTTGCCAAAAAGAACAAGGAAAAAATGAAGTATTTTAATTTTTTCTTGTACAAAAAACAAACAATTACAAATTCATTTAAATACACTGATTTCTTATAAAAACAAAAATATGTTGTACAAAAAATACAAAAGAGATTATCCAGACTTTAAAAAGGGAACAACAAACAGTACAATTATTAACATAAAAAATTCACACATATTTTTATACTTCAAAAAAATACAACTGACTTTTATATTTTTAGATGAATAAATTTTAATTTTCTTTTAAATATTGTTAAATTCTATACAATTTGAATTATAGTTTATTTTCTTATTAAAATGGTCTAAATGGCCTTCATTTTCGATTGGGTTTTTTTTCAGTAGAACAAATATTATTTAAAACAGAAAATACCCCTTCGATTGCAATATTTAATTACTTCTTGAAAATGTATAAAATTTGCTACCTAACGCTTTTATGTGGACTTTCTAAAGCTGTGTAATTTTTACTAAAAGCTAGATCATCAAATTATTCAGTATCATCATGTTCAATTAATTTTTTTCTTTAATAATAATAAAACTAGGTTCAACATCTTCCCATGTGGAAACTAAACGCAAAAGAATCCATTTTAGTACTTTAACTCATTGATAGGCGGCATCCCAAGGTAGATTTGAAACGGTAATAGCATTGCTACAACAAATATAACAAAACAAAAACCACATTAATTTTATTGTTACAAAAATACCTTAACAATGTCAAAATTATTGCTGTCAACAGTAACATTTTTTCTTCTTTTAATTTCTCACACACAAACGAATATTTTGCAGCTTTTGGATAACCTACTGACCATGTTTCTAATATTTGTGTGTAGGACATGTCTTTTGAGTCATTTCAAAAAAATTGACTAATTGAAACAAAATCTGCATAGATATGCAGAGACATACAAACGTAAACGTGTATTACTTTACGATATGTTATTACAAAAATTATGTTAACATCTTTAACAAAATATTATTTTTAAATATAAAATACCTAACAAATAATGAACTCGAAATAAAATACAGAACATTTTAAGAGTTTTCACAAAGGAATAACTCATACAGAACACAGCTCTCAAATACTGTTCTTTATAATACAGAACGCATGGTCACCGTTATTATACAACAATATTATAAAGTTTTTAATGTATTAAATCATTTTTCCCCTTTTGGTCCATTTTTTTATTCTTTTCTTCATGTAGTAGAAGATATTAGCAATCTAAACATGTACTTTATTTAAGTACAAGGAAAGTTTGTTAGGTTTGCATCCCTTTTACGAAAAGTATAATATTTTTTCAAAGTATGATAAGTTTCATTTAAATTTTATTTCTCTGTTTAATAGTTTAGTTATTAAAATGGTACCAAAAAACATGCTAAAATATAGTTTTTATCAGTTTTGACTCCTTAGGCTTTCGAATTTCAAAAACAGTACCAGACCCCTTGTCAAATAAGTTTTTTACTTTTAAAGTTTAGCAAGTAACAAATCACTCTTTGTACTCCTTAAACATCGAACTAGAAATTTAAAGTTAAAATTTCATTATCTTGTTTTATGCATTTGATCCATACGATGACGATAAATCTGTCAATCAGTGGCGTTATTTTCAAGTTTATTTTCAGTCTTCATAAACTTGTAAATTATTTTTTTTAATGCCACAAGACTTGATATTAATCAGATAAATAAATGAAATGAAAAGTTTTATTTTAATTTAAAAATTTTATAAACTTCTTTTAGTTACTGCTACTAACTGAAATGTCACATTTTGGGAAATTTTTTAAAAATATTTGCTTTGTTTTGTTTGTTTGTTTTTCTTTTCAATTATATAACATTTAATTTTTAAATCGTTAATGACATCCTCCAGCTATTTGTTTAATTATCAAATATTTAGGGTACACATTCCTTTTTGCCCTAACGATTTGCCTTCTTGCTAACAACTTCTGTTTTATATTCATAATGCTTTTGTTAACATCTTTAAGAAATACTTAAATTCCATGACAAAAAAAAAATACAAATTCTACGCCCTAGGCTGTGAAATTTCAAGGGGAAAACAACAACAATAAAACAAATACCAGTTTATGTTCGACATAAAATTGACCACTTTAAATGTGTCGCTTTAAGGCTTCAGGAATTTTTATGTTAGTTTTGGTCTCAAACATTCTTGAATTCATTGCGATAATTAAAATGTTTGTAATATTCTACGAGTAAGTCGTTTTCATAAAAGTTATGCCTTTTAAACACAAATTATTTTGCGACAATAATTTGTATAAAATAATCTTAAGAAATTGTTTATACATACCTATAAACGAGTACGAAACAGAAAATTTTGTTTTAATTTTATTTTTTTTATTTTTTAATAATTTTACATTTAAAAAATAAACAAATAAAGATAAAAAAACAAATAAAATTAAAAACAAGGTACTTAATGGCAGAAGAAGAAAATTGTTTAAAGGATGGTGTTTTGTTAGTAGAGATGCCACAGAGAATATTCCATCCCCATAAGGCATAGAGTTTTTGGAATTAAAAAAATTCCGAAAACCGGAAAAAATAAAGTTTTTTTTTAATATTAAGCTTCTTTAGTTTGGTAAAATGACAAAACGTTAAAAAAGTGTCAACAATTCTTAAAGTGCTTATGAGAGAAACTGAATAAAAAACAGACGTTGCAGTATAAAATATCAATATTATATACAGCCAATAACGAATTTAAAAAAATTCAGTTTAAAAATGTAAATAAAAAGAAAAAACAAACAAAATAGTTTTTAAAAATATTTTTTTTTCTTTTTCGAAATTGAAATCTAAATAGTTATGGATGTGTTTGTATCAAAATTGTCAAGTCAATCAAAACACACACAAACTCAAAGCTTTCATCGGCATTTTTCAAATCAATCGTAAACTCTACAAACAAAAATTAATTTTGCTGACTCATTTAAATTAGTAAAGTTGTATGTTCTTTTTAACAAGTCACTTTCATTTTAAAGATTCTAGTCCTGCCCTTTGAAACAATTGATACGCATTTTCACATAGTGTTAAGTTTGCAACAAAACTATTAGGCACCCTCAATACCAAACGAATTACATACATATGTATATGGGTCATTTCACGTCAAGTGGACCAACTTTTGAAATCGATATCTTCCGATCGAAATGAAATTTGCACCATAGTTAGTCCTATTAGATAGTAGCTTAGAGACAATTTCGGTCAAGAGCTCTCTAAATTAGCGGGCGTCAAAATTTGACCTTTTGGCCAACCAGGTGTTTTTTCTCATCCATGTAACTTATTACCTATATCTTTTAGCAAAAGTTATCTAAAATAGTTTAGATAGCTATTTCTTCAATCTTTCCAAAACAAATTGTTTTAAAACTATATAAAATTTTTTTTTAATTTTTTTGCAAAATAAAAAAACCAAAAAAAAAAATTTTAAATTTTTTTTTCAAAAAGAGCCCTATTTTTTTTGCCCAAAAGAAAGCTTAGACAGAAAAAAAATATTATGTACCTCAGGACAAGGATTTTTAAATTTTTACCATATGAACTATTTTGAATTTTTTTTTTTAACTAAAATTTCATACCCCCGATACAACAGAGAAAGAGTTCTTGACCGGTCTTGTTCAAAAATTGTCTCTAAGCTACTATCTAATAGGACTAACTATGGTGCAAATTTCGTCCCGATCGATTTTTAAAGTTGGTCCACTTGACGTGAAATGACCCATATATTTAAACAAAAATTTGTTGACTCAATTATTTTTCGACTCTTTCTATTACATGACTTTGGTATAAAAAACCCTTTTCAAAACACAACTATTGGCATAAGCAAGGAACATTCATTTGATTTTTTTGCAAATTCATGAATATTTTTTGTTTAAATTCAATTTATTGTGATTTTATTAAGTTTTCTTCTTCTTTGATTACTTTACTATTTCTATATGCCTTTGGCTGTTTTCACATCTGTTCACAAAGTTGTAAAAAGAGAAAACTTTTTTTTGTTGTCTCATGGTTTTGTTTTGCAATCAATGATAATTGTATTATTGAGCTTAAGTTCACTTTCAAGTGTTGGGTTCTCAGTGCATCTATTGTAATGCTTAACTACATACATTTAAATTCATAAAACTAAAATACAGTGGGATTTCACTAAGAAGATTTTGATTTAAGAAATGCAAATTGAACCACAATTAAATTAATCCAGAACTGTTATTGGATTGATATAAAACGGAGATTAAACTAATACAGAGAAGAAGTAGAATCGAAATATAATAAAATAAAAGTGAACCATAAAACAGCAAGAGACAAAACTAGAACTGAACTAAAATTGAGCTAAAACTAAAAATTTTACTATAGTGAATCAGAATTAAAATAAAACTTATAAAATGTTCTCCATCGCTTTACGAGCCTATTCATGTAAAAAACATATGAAGAACAAAGAAAAACAAAAAAAAATATTAAAAAAGAGAAGAGGAAATACAGCTATCTTTCCGAATACAACCTACTTGCCTCCAGCCGGGAGACATTGGTCGATATGTTAGGCAGTGTGGGTGAACGACATAGCACCCTACTGCTCTTAAAAAATGCAACAAAGCAACCCTCCTGTCTAGGCTATGCCAACTCTTACTCTAGTCTGGGTCCCTGCGTGTAGGGGCTACCGTGGCAATGAACTAGCAATAGTACTTTTATATCCCCAGGGACTTTTTGCCCTGGGGCACGCTACATCTGACGAGTGGTGTGGTCCTGTCAAAACAGGGTCATTGGACTTCACTTGACAGTTTGCACATAGCAAACTACCACGTAAGCCAACCAACCATCGCAAAAATTTCCTATAGCATAAGTGAGTTTTGCTACTTTAAAAAAAAATAGCTTAGGTTTATTAATAATTTTATTTTGGCTTAAAGTTCTATATATTTTTGAAATCGTGATACATTGAGAATATGAAACTTTAAGCTTAAATAAAAATTATTAATATATTTATAGATTAATAAGTTCAACAAATAATAAATATGACTCATTTTAACTTATTTTTCATTTATCTGTTCCACTGTTGGGAAAAATATACTCAATATACGCTATAGATACATACTTTTGATACTCGTACATATTTACTTTTATGGTGAATATTTAATTTCAAAAGGAATTGTTTGTCTTCAATTCAAAAAAAAAATGTCTTGACTCATTTAAATGCAGCAGTCATTGTATTTCAATTGATATTCCGTTAACAAAGGAAATAAATGCACACTAATGTATGTATGTTTATATGTATGTATATGTGGTGGGCGCGTGTGTTCGTGTATAAGCAATAACACTTGTACTGTCGTCATAAACACAAAAATTACTTCTTCTTCAGCTCTTATTTTCAATAAAATTTTATACATTTTTAAACAATATTTATAAAATATTTACATTTTTATTTTTAATACAACGTTCTCGCACTTGAGTAATTGAAAAAACATATTAAATTTAAAAAGATATAAAAAAAAATCTGCTACAAATTTAACAAACAATTTTTTAAGACCTACATTTTTAGTATAAAGTTTAATACTAAATATATATAATATTTGTTTTAAATCTTCTTATTCAAATTTTTAATTCTTTACAATAGAGAATTAAAGATATTCGTTTCACATTAACTAAAGTTAGAGAGCGAACGAGAGAAACTTACAAAATGATTGCTCGTACAAATTAAAAATTAATTCCTTAAAAGTACTTAATAAAACCACTTACTACATAATGGCTGTTACACAATAGCCCAGCTTAAATTTGTTTCTTTTATTTAATAAATTTTTAAACAGACGACAGCACACATATCAAATTAGTTCACTGACTGACTGAAATTTTGCTTACAACATAACAATGTTGCTTTTTGGTAAAGCTCAAGGGAAGGGAATGGTTAATGACACTTGTTGCAATTACTTACAGTTGCTTGCCACAAACGCAAACAATAAAATGTAGTAAATACATATATTTATATTTATGTGTGTGTGTGTTTGCTTGAGTGTATGTGTTTAAGTACATCAATGTATATATGAATGTATGAATGATGTTCATTCGATCAACATTAACTATTATCGGCATCGTCATCTTATATGCAAAGTGTTTACTTATTTATGTTCTCGTACTCGTACTCGTATAAGGGATACATTTAATCAAGTTGAAAGAATTTGTTAAGAACAAATTCGGTAATTCGGTTTTATTGCAACCGCTGGCAGATTTGTTGTAAAAGACAAAAATCCATATTCAAACTTTAACATTAAAACAAAAGACATAAAACTTTTAGAACGAAAAAGAATAAAATCGAAACAAATACTTAAATACGAGTACCCAGTGTGAACTCGAACTAAAATATAATTAAAACAAGTAGGAGCGCTATATTCGGCTGTGCCAAATCTTTTATACCCTTCACTACGTGTATTTATGCATGCATCTATGTGTGTATATGTATACTTATGTATGTAAGTATGTATTTACATGTCCAAAAGGTATTTAAAGTCTTAGAAAACTTGATTTTTTTAAAGATGTTAATTTTAGTCCATATAGGTTTTTCGCCCATATCTTTGCTGATTCTGGGCCAATTAGTAATTTTTTTTCAAATTTTCCTAAAAGGCATCTCTTACACTTAAATATAATAATTTTTGTGTAAAAAAAAATTTTTTTTTAACAAGAATATCCCAACAAAGGTGACGATACATTTCGGGTAAGTGATGGATGATTTTCCAACTTTAAAAAGCGATATGGCATTCGATTTTTAAAAACTGATAATTGGTAATATTGATTCAGCTAAAGTCGCTGAGATGGCTCTAATAGATTCACAAATTTATAATGTTGATGAAACCGGATTAACTGTATATGGATATGTATTTTGAAAATATTTTTTTCTTAAAACTTTGATGAATTTAAATGAAATGGCATGTTATGTGTCCATTTTATATAAATAAAGTTTAAAAAATCTATGCAGAAGTGTTTTTTTTTTTTGTGTATTTTTAAAACGCAACTTTTTTGTTGCTTTTTATTAAAAAAAAACCTTTGAAAATTAGAAAATTAAAACAACCCCAGGAACCAAGTGGTTCTAATTTATGAGCGTCTACTGCATCTCGAAATTTTTGATTCCTTAAAAATTTTCCAAAAGGCATGTCTTCCACATAATTATTATAATTTTTGTGTAAAAAAAAAATTGTTTTTTAATTGTCAGATTTTGGTGATTTTTGGTGATAATTAATAACAGGTCCGTACGACATCGGAGGGCTGAGAAAAGTTGATTTCAACAGACGGACAGACAGACATGGCTTAATCGACTTCCCTATCTATAAGGATTCAGAATATATATACTTTATGGGGTCGCAAAAGAATATTGTAAAAATTACAAATTAAATGACAAACTTCGTCGCTGTCGATATCGAATAAGTTATCGTAGAAAAAAAAATTCGATACCTATCGAATTGTCAAATTACAGCATTCGATTGCTGTCGAATCGAATTGATTACTCATTGTAAAAGATTTGATTTTTATTAGAATAAAAATATACGTTTAGACAGAAGCAAACCAAAAAGAAAAAAATAATGTTTTTTGGTTCTTTAAATTAAAATTTAATATTTTAGAAGAAAATAAATCAACAAAGTTTCTCAGTACACTGAAATTAAATTTTATAAATTAAGTGATGTTAATATTAATATTAGCGCTGAAACAAATTTAAAGAAAAATTGTCGTTGTTAAAAAATTTGTAATTCAATTTATTTTATAAAAAAAAGGATAAGATTATTAACACTAATAAAACTAAATAAAAATTAACGCAACCAAATTTTCATTAAATTTGTACTTTTAGGTGTTATTTTAAAAATAACATATAAAAAATTCAGTCTATGTTGACCTTAAAATTTTTGCTTTTCAAAATTTCGGGCTGAATTGGTTTTATTTTGCGATCAATTTTTTTGGTGTTGGTGTTCATGTTGGCAGCGTGTTCTTCCTGTTTTATTATTAACAATCTATCTAGCTTGGAAGCTTTGTTCTTTTGATACAAATCTATTTATGTAATGTTTGATTTTAAAAAGTCCAATTTTGTCATTGCTTTACTTTTCGTAGACCATTTAGGATTTGTTAGTTTGAATGTCGTTTCTTCTTTATTTTCAGTATCATCTTCTGATTTAAGGGTAGAATCTATTAAACATTGATCTTATTGATGAGATGAAGATGTCTCATTACTTTTAGCATTGCCACAACTTTGAATTTTCAGTTGGTGGGCCATATGAGTTTAAACGCACAGAAAGTGTTTCCCACAGTCTGTTCACAACAACTTTTCCCTGCCCACAATTTGGCAGAAGGTTTTTTTGCTAAATTGGGGTGCTCCGACAGAACTCACCCATTATTTCCTTTTTTTTGGCTTTTACAGTTTTTACACTTGTCCTGAAAATTAAATTAAATTAAATTAAATACATTTGTTTCATTAAAAAAATTAATAAAAATTTAATTTTTTTTTACTTCTTTGTAGACCACACAAACTGAAATATTTTTTTTTGCGATTTACGACAGCTTTTTTGGTGTCGAACAATTTTACAAAGTTAATACTCGATCGACGACTCGCTATCGAAAGCTATTATTTAAAATTTTTTTTATTTTTTGTTCGCTATCGAATGCCGTAATTCCAAAATGAAAAGGTCGATCAAAATGACTCGATATCGACAGCGGCGATTAGGCCCCTGGTCACCTGTGGTAAAGGGTATAAAAAAACTGTTTTATTCGCGTAAAACAAGTTGCAATCGTGTACGCCGGGAAAGTAACTGATTTTTGTAGTACGTGCTAGGCACGGCTAGTTGTAAATTTAGGTTCCTAAAGCATTAAGCCGTAAAGGCTTTAATATCAACTAGGGCAATGGTTTTGTAAGGTGTATATTGTGAATTTCGTTAAATCGATAGTCAATAATGGCATCAGAGACTGTCATTTAATGCACTAATTTTCAATTGGGATACATTGAGCGGGCGTAATGCTATTATCTGGCATTAAAAGTATTAGCATTAGTGCTTTAACAAATTAGAGTTTTGTATTTATTTTAAAACATTTACTGCTTCATAATTTTCTCATATTAACGTAAATTATAGCAACAATGTATGTATGTTGTAATACATACAGTATTTTTGCGTTACTAACGACCATAGTTACTCATTTCTCTAACATAATTACAAACTGACAGATGTCAATATCTATAACGACTATGAAACGGTAACATGTCAAAATGTATGTCAACAACAAATATGTTTGTTTTGAGTGCAGGAAACAAGCAAATGATCTGGTAAATGAACAAAAAGGGAAACTGTTATACTTATGTATGGATTAAATTACATATGATTAACTACAAAACATTTATTTATCTTTAGATAATAAAATTAATGTTCGTTATACTAAATATTAGTCATATATGCAGCAAATTAAATTATAGTTACGTTTTAATTTATGCCCCTTCTTACTTATTTCCTTACATTTAAATTTGTTTTTGTGTTTATGGGGCAGTAAAAAAAGCAAAATATTAATAAATGATTTAATTCCAGTGAAACCTAAAACTAAATATGGATTATGTTATATGGTTAAGATTTCGTTGTCGAAATTATAGAAAGCGCAAAAAATAAATAAATATAAATTAAATGGAAGGTGGAGGTTGATAGGGTGAACTATAAATTTAGTTATATGATTTTTATTTCATATGTATATGTATGTATGTGTATAAGTATGATTTTTATATTCTGTCAATAATATATTCATAAACTTGATTTATAAATCATATAAAAATAGTAAAATAAAATAAAAATATAACCTACAAATATTCAATATATTTGGATGTAAAAACGATTTTGTATAATTTTATTTTTTTTATGAAGAAATTCCGCTAAATTTTTTCTCATCTAAAAATTTATGCCTATTTTATCGAAATAAATATTTTTTCTCGCAACACTCTTAAAGTTAAGTTTCTTCCCCTTTTCTTGATTTTTGTAGATTGTTGTTCAATAACGAAACAATATATTTTAACAACCATAAAACTAAAACCTTTTTCCATGTTTTCATTACGAAAATACCTAAACTATTGGCATAAAAATACAAAAAAAAATTATTGCAAACTTTATTTGTTTTCCGTCTCCACAACAATATTTGTAATTGTAATAATAATGAAAAGAAAACACTAACTAAGCAACATGGAATGTGTGTAAAGAACTAAAATTATTAAATTCATACGTAAATGTGTATTTAATAAAATTTGCTAAATTAATATCTAAATGACGAGGAAAAAAATACTATTCGATATCTTAATAAACAACAATGGAAAATACTAAAAATTAAACAATAATAAAATTTCTTTCTTATAAATAAACAATTACAGTTTATTTTACGGTGAAAATAATAGTTGTATTCAATAACCTTGCTAGCAATAAGAAAGTAAAATAAAAATTCCCAAAATAACTTTCTTAAATACCTAAAGAAAAAAAAACTAAAAAGAAGGAAATAAACTCCTAATTTGCAAACATGTTTCAAAAAGCTAATCCACAGTGGGCCGATTACAGAAAAATATTATTATTAGTTATTGCCGGTTGCCGTTTAATACATTCATATGCATATGCATGAGTGTGTATAACTATTTCGGTGTTATGTTATTTAATTCATGGTTATTAATATTTAGTAACCAAGTGGGTTTATTAAGCTGTCTAACGCAAAGAAAAGGCAGTCATTAACACTTAAATTCATAAATATCAATGTGTACGTGTAAGGATTTATAAGTAATTTAACAAATTAAGAACATTTACAAGAACATTCTATGCTTAATACATTTGGCTTTTAAAGGCAAACATGCTCAAATCTAAAATACTAAATAATAAATAAGTGGCAATTTGCCATTGATAATCAGAAAAACTGGCCAAAAAGATAAAAGTTGTTATATTTAACTTACATTTTAGCTACTCGCTTGGATTTGACTGCAACTTAAAATTGAACTAAAATAAGTACGATTGTAGCAACTTTACCATCCCTGCTTTTAATAAATAATTTTGTTTTTTACTTTTATTTCTAACAATATGTGTTGCTTTGTTCATACGTGTATGTACATATGTATGTTGATGTGGTTTTTTTATATGTAGCATTTTTAAGCCCTTTTAATTCTCAAATTATAAAACCAATTTTAATGTATATAAATTGATGTGACTCAAAATCTTTCTAATGATATATTTTTTTGTTTACAGCGAGAATTTGTCGTTATGTTTGTTGTTGGCAACAAAACAAGAGTATTTCTTCAATATTAAATATTACTTTATAACTGCAGCTATTTTAATTAAAATTAAACTTGAATTTACATAAGACTTCTGTTTCATCTTTTTAAGTTAAAACAATTAACACTGAAGCACTTAAGTACATTCATTTCATACAAGCATTTTAACACAAACTCATTAAAAAAATGCGTTAATTAATTTAGCCAATTTTAAGCATTAGAAGATGAAATACACACACATATTTGTTTAAACTCAAATCCTTTACACACTATAGATTTTTGGTTTTTATGGAATTTACCATTAGGAATCTTTATTTATTTCCAAACATGTCTAAAAAGAAAACCCCATTAAATTTGGGCAAAACATTATTTATTTTTATGGCCTTATCTTTTGAGTTTGTACTAAAATTTTAACTATTTTTCATTATCATTATTATTTAGAATAGGATTAGAAAGTATTTGTATTAACTAGGTATTCATACGTCTTAAAGTAGTTCTTTATTATTTGACCAAACGAAATAATCGCTTAAAGGTAGTAGGGAGGGTTGGACAAAAAGTATCGACATATCAATAAATCGATATTTTTAAAAATCAATCGATATATTTAGTCGATATTTTACTTTGCAATATATTGATATATCAATATTTTTTCTTTTAACCTAATTTCGATATTTTTAAACTCTGGATTTGTATTTTATGTTAATAATTTTAAACTAAATCTTTATGTCGCAGTCTTTATCGAATGACAATAGGCGCATTTGATTTAATTCCATTTAAGGTATTTGCAAGTCTACAGCAACAAAATTTTATTCACACCCGTAACTGTCAGGTGTGAAAATTGAAATTTTTTATATACAGTTTCATAACTAGTTGGGGTGTATTCAGTGTTACCTATTCTATTGTGCATAACTTGTGGATAATGTTTCGATTTCATTATTTTGTTTTTAACATATTTTCAACAAAGCACGAACCATATCAAGTTGTGTGTGTACAACATTTCACGCCCTTTTCTTTCTAAAGTCACATTTGTATATTTATTTTGTTAGGCTTCCTTGGTGTCTTCAAAAAGATTTGCTTCAGCGATAAATCTGCCAGTAACTGATAGTAGAACACATCAAAAAGAGGGTGCTCCTTATGTCAGTGTCTGATAATTACTGCTCAAATAAAATTTTTACATCGTCTTACTTCGTAGTTTACCCACAAATATAGTTTTCGGCATTATATGTTTCTATGTCTGAATTTAAACACGGAAACATTTGGAAGGGAAATATTTAGTTTGAAAGCATATTACAGGTGGGGAAGAGAGCATTTTTTTCTATTCTGTAATCGGCGATACGTTTTGTTGACAATTACTTTGTTTTTTTTTTTCTTTTTTCTGATGTGTTTTGGTGGATTGTTGCCGACAACATGTTTGTTTGTCTGTGTAAACACGAATGAAAAAACAAAAGAGAACTTCAGATATTTTCCTTTTAAATGTTCGCCCGCATAAACTCGGACTATATAAAGTTATTTTCTTCGGTATTTTATGAACTAACGAAAAATATCGATATTTTCAAATCAACCGAGTTCGATATGGAAAATAAAATCAATAAAAAGTTGTGATATTTTCTTGCATTTGCCCATCCCTTCTTTGCAGGTAAATAGTTAAGATTCCATTGTTAAACACCTTTGCATGCTTTGATTGCTTTTTTTCAATTTTTTTTATTTCCTTTCCATCCTTCTTTTATGTGATTTTTATTGCAATTACACAATCTGCAAAAATAATAGATAAACCCTTTTTATGTTTACGAGCCTCTCTTTATTCTCTTCCTCACACCCTTTCTTTTTGGCTAAAAGATGGTTGTTGGTATTTTTTATGTTCCACAAAACAAGTACCAATAAAATGAACATAATTTATTGTTTTTCCATAATGATTAACGTATTAAAATGAAATTTTCTGCCAATTTATATTGGTGAATTTTATAGCCGGTATTCGAAAGATTAATTTTGTCTTCAGCATGTTTTAACGATTATTGTTTGTTACTTAATAGAACAAATTTTAATTATTTATTAAATTAAATTAAAACGAAATTTAAGAACGAGTAATAAAATTCAATAACTTTAAATAGATTTAGATTATTAAAAGTAAAAAATAATTATTAAGGAAACATTAAAGTTTTTATTATCATAGGCTGCTTAATTTGGTTAATTAAAATTGGAAATTAAAATGTGTCATGTAATTAATTAAGTTTTAAACAGAAATATATATTAAGAAAAACTTTAAGCAGCCCTTTAAATTTGATGTAAAAAGCCTAATGTAAACCAAATCCAAATGGCATATGCATGTATACATGATACGTTGTTTGTGCTTATATAACATTTTCCGGCTTTTTTGCCTGACTTACGTTGTCTGGCATAATAGAATCATAAAAATTTTTTTGTCATGTATGAACTAATATAAAAAAGTTTTGTTGTGCTCTTTTTTTAACTTCCTTATTTTTATGCTGACGATATTTAAAATTAAGAATTCATAAGGGTATGAAGGCATAATTTTAGGTAGTAAAATCACTTGAAAGAAGTCAGAAGTTTTTTATGGCTTCAGAAATAGAGCCCTGTATAACCATAATTTTTATTATTAAATTTACTTTTAAATTGTCAACTTAAGTAAAAATTTATTTGTTTAAAATTTAATTTTATATCAGTTTTTTTTAACGAAATTTTTATCTCCCTTTCTCCATTTGCTTCTCCCCTAAGGAAAGGCTAAACGTTTTAATTTACATATTTTTATGAACTACTCATTCAACTAACAAGATAAAACGTATGACGGACGAACTGTCAAAAATGACATTTAATGTCAATCTCTTACTAAAGCTCCAAAGAGAAATATATGAATAATTTTAACATAAGTTCTAAAACTTTTTTGAAAATATATTTGTTTTATTTTTTTATTTTTATTATTTTAATACCCCCCTTCCTATATTTTTTTCCTTAGCATTTTAAGCTTTTTTTTTTTGCTTTGAACGTGAGGGATTTTTAATGCTGATGAGTATTTGAGAGCATTTAATTCAAAAAAATATTATAAATAAATTTG
>NDXZ01053296.1:0-10003 GCA_003055125.1 Paykullia maculata
TGGTATCAAACAATCAGAAATTAGGCACGCTTTTTGAGGAATTAAAAGAAAAAATGTTCGAGATATAAGAAAAAAATTTTTTTTCGAGATATCGGCAAACAATTTTTTTTTTAACGTAAATACAGGTAGTGAAGGGTATATAAGATTTGGCACAGCCAAATATAGCGCTCTTACTTGTTTTTTTTTGGACTTGACAGAATTTCTTACCACTGCATAACAACAAGAAAAAACAACATAACGGCATTTTGTTTTTTGTAAATGATGTGTTTTGAGTTATACTAGCATACTACATCAAAAACTCAATTTGCATTAAAATTGGACTTGACAGGTTTGTCGACTAAGCCAACGATATAACCATTTTTTTTTTATTTTAACTAACAAATTAGGATTTTACTTCTGATGTGCCATTAAAACAACAAAAAAAATGTTTATTATAAACAGAAATAACTGAGTAAAATTTTGTCAATGCATCATTAATGTTTAATTTCTAAAATACGTGATCTAAAAAAATTATAAAATTATAAACATTTTTTATTTCATAAACTTATTTAAAATTTGTGCATTTGGCATCTCTGAATAGTCTTGCCACATAGTTAAGATATGTTTATTTAATTATATATTTCAAGGTCGTTATTTAAGTAATGCCAAATCCAGGAATTTGTGTTACCCTATAATGATCATTGTTCTAACTAACTGCGTGTCTACACCTGATACATTTTTATTATGATACTGACATTTTCATAGTTATGTAGTTTGACGTATAGACTTATTGACGTATAGACTTTAGGTAATGAAATGTTAACATTAATTTTCTTTCTACACAAAATCAAATAATTTATGAAATACCACTTCAATTGCTTATTCATACTTTATTAATAATTCTAATTAGTAGTTTGTTTTTCAATTAAAACCATAATAACTTCTCATATATAGTTTTATAAAAAAAAATCTAAAAAAGGCCCTTAACAATAAAAGTTTTAAACATTTCATTATTTGATTATTTTAACAAAATCCGAAACTAATTTATTTCCTTATTCTACTTCTCCGCCTATTCAAGGCAATAACGAAAAATTCCCTTACACCTGCTTGAAACAAATCACCTCGACTAAATAATTAATAAATAATTAAAACCTACGACAATTCATTACTACGTATCAATCGGAAATCGAAGTTAATATTAAAAACTTATTCTTCATGCCACTTATTAATAACCTAAAAAATTGGAAACACCTTAAAGCAGGTAGAGTTAACACTTGAGTAACTCGATTGCAGCCAGAGACATTTAACCACCTTCAGTAAACACAAGCAACTTCCCCCAAATAAACTTCCCCTAATCTATGTATGTATCTCAATATGTAAATGAAGAACACAAAAACCGCTAGAGAAAAAATATATTTTTGTTTTCAAAATTGTTAATATTTTGAATTGTTGTTGTTGTTATTGTTTGAATAATGTTGCGTGAATAGAAATAATTATACAGGTAAACTGTCGTTTTCATTATGTTTTTCTTAAAAAAAAAAAAGGTTGACGTAAAGGTATTAATTCAAGACATGTTATAGAATATTTTAATTCTTAGAGTTTTTTCTAGGATTTTAAAAATTGTTTCTGTTTCTTAAGGAGAAAACTTTTAGCAAATACTAATTCAAGCAGTCCACAAAATGCGAGCGATATTTATTTGAAATATACGTAAATATACATAAATTCAAGAAAAAGAACTATAATTCTGGAAAATTTCACCATTATTTTTCGGTGGAAAACTTTTCAAAGGCCTTCTAAATATTAACGGTAAATTTTTTAATAAATTGATTTTGTTTAGAAACTTTCGATATATTTTAAGAAATATTTAATAAATTAGATAATGATTTTATTGTTTTAAGCATCTGTTAATACATTAACTATAAATTACAATTGGATCGGTCGTTGGGCTGCAAGCCACGAATGTAGATTAATTTCAATTAAAGCAACAGTTGAAAACTTTTATGCAAATGTGGCAATATTAGATCAGATTTATTAGTGGGAAATATTTGTATTTTCACAAACACTTCAAACTTCGTATAAAGTTTTAAAAGTAAAAAATTAGTTTACAAAACTAAATAATGTTAACAGACATTTGCATTTAATTGGATGTTAATGTTGTTAAAAGTTTTGTAAATAAATTTGGAAATAACACTTAAGGCAAAGCTTTTATCTAAAATGTTCGTGTGTTTTTTTAAAGTTGTTAACGAGAAATTTTAATTTAACAAAAATACATTTAAAAAATTTGTTGTTATATTTATTTATTATATTTGACATTTTTTTTTTTTTTTTAAGTATTTCAAAAATTCTTTATGTCTGATAAAACCCCTTATTCATAAACGATTTATAAATTTATCAAATGTTTATAAAACAAGTTTTGTAAGAAAAATTCGTTTTAAAAAACTTTTATAAATCGTTTATAAATGAGACCGTTAGACCGCATATTTTTAAAGAAATATTTTAATAAATATTAACAATAAAATTTTATAAATTTAAATGGATTTTTAATAAATCTTCGTCCTACATAAATAGCAAATCTATTAATTTTAAATTGATTCTTTTATTTATTTCCCCCCCTTAATTAGACACTTGTCTAAATTCAATAGCCCACAGGTTGTCGTTGGTCAAGAAATAGTTATAAAGTGGGCGCAACATTATAAAAAACCAACAACAATTTTTTTAATGAAGTGAAAATTATAAAGAAAATAATATTGTTTGCATGATTAATCAATGCCTGCGCAACTTATAAAAGCGGGCACTAAATAAAAAGTTAATATGTTTTTGTATAAACATTATTCATTTCGTGCAAACTACAAACAAACAATAAACTGGGGTAAATATGTATGCAACTGAGTTAGTTAGTTTGTATGTTTATAAGTAGTTGTTGTGCTTTATGCTAAAGAATGGTGTTGTTGTTGTTGTTGTTTTCATAGTCGCGTTTTAAATGTAATTGAGTTCCGCTTATCGACCCATTAAATTATAGGGTATTTTTTTTTACTATTTAATATCTTTTTGCTGTAAAACATATGTAGACATGTATGTATGTATTGTATTAGAAAAAAACATATGTACCTGATGGTAAAGGATGGGGTTGGGGTGGAATAGAATCAAATGAAGTCGTAGTTGTAAAACAAAGTTTGTTTTCGTTTATTGGTTAGTTTGACGTTTTATATTAAATTTTTACTTTCAATTAATTGTTATTGTTTACAATTTCTATCCTTCCTAGAATTTACACATTGTACCCGCATAATATGTAATTACAATGTTTATACATATATGTATAAATACATGTGCATATGTTTGAATAATTTGTTAAAAGAGCGGCTGGTTTTAAGCCGTTATATGTAAGTTCTACATAAAGGGTTGCCAGAGAATTGTTAAGCTTTAATTCATTTGATATAATTACATATAGAGAATTTCATATGAATCTCTGCAACATACATATGAATCTCTGCAAATTTAGGTAAGTTTTATATATCTAATACATGCAAATGTACATATGTATAAGTATATAGCTCAAGGCATATAAATCAGGTATTTGTATCTGAACGTTGCTGTCATAAACCATACATAAAAAATATAATTTTTTTATAACAAGTTTGACAGTTACTTTCGCCATCATTTACATTTTATATAACCTTATTCAATATATATTGGCCATCATTAGTTGTGACTTTTTTCACATATTTTTGGCAACAGATAAACCCTGCGCCATGATAACTTTTCATCCAAAGGTTATACGTTATAAAACATGATTACAAGATAAGCAAAAGAAAAAAACTTAGCTCGATAGTTCCAAACGAACCACATACTTAAACAAAACTTCCCAAGTCTAATAGAATTAAGAAAACAGAAATACACATTCCCTACCTAAGACCCGATTCGCCACGAATTAACATACAATTGTTTACTGGGTTACTTTACCTAAACAATCATAAACACATACAAACCTACAATTTCAAGGTTTTGTTTGCTTTTAACATTTCTTTGTTGCAGTAATTGTTAAGGAGGTTTGCCTTTCTTAACACAAACATCATGCATTATTAAACAATGTTGTCCTTTTCCAATAATTGCTAGTAATTTCATACAAAAAGTAATCAAAAAAAGAAACAACTTTAACTAGAAAAGAAAATAAATGTTTAACAAGCATATAGTCTGACATCATTGATGAATTAAAAAAATCACATTTGATTGCCAGCAGTTACTTAAGGCAAAGAGATAATTTGAAAACGAGTAAAATGGAGAGGGGGGTGAAATGTTGTCCTAATAGAGGATAGCAAATATGGGTCAATAAGTTTTGATGGATAATTCAATAGCTTTGCAATGTCTAAATTATCAATCGGTTTTTGTTTAAAGCTGATGTTGTAGCAGCAACGTTTTTTTTTGGGATCACATAAATTAATGAGGTGGCAAGCAGGGGAGTATTTAAGGTGCAAAATGTAATTAAATATTTGTTGTTAAGGGTAATAATTTTTAATAATTAAGTTTTGTAAAAAATAAAAAAAAAATTTGAATAAATATGCAGAAAACTCCTTAATAGAAACATATTTCTTAGATTCAGCAAGAAACATTTATTTCAAAATATTTTTAATTTGCCGAAATCAAAATTAATTATACAGTTTTGCTTATCTGTCTCCCTTTTTTAATAAGATTTTAATTAAATTCCTTTATATTTCTTAAAGAGATTTTCCTCAATGCAAAATGACATCACAAAGCTTTATAACAGTCTTCTACCACAGGGTGCCATTTAATTGATGGTCATGGTGATTGTATAAAAGTTCCCTTAAAATAGAAAAAAAAAATACTAAACATGTCTGACTATTTGTTTTTTTTAAATTCCAATTGCGATTTGAAAAAGAAATTCATTTTAATGAGAACATTAAAAATTCAGTTAAAAAACTAGGGCGTAACTCAAAGAATATTTTATTTGTTATTGTAAAAAGTGTCAACGTTTCAATAGAATGCACTTTTAAAACGGTGTGACATTTTTTTCGTGTAAGTGGCAACTTAGATATTTAACAGCTGTGTTACGATTATTTAAAATGAAGCGGTACACAAAAGAAAATGCCGTTATTATTGTAAAATGGCTAAATGGGCCACTGAAGCGCATTTCACTAGCAACTGTCTGGTGCGAGTTTTCTCTGAAAATAAGGCTGGTTTTTTTTGCAGTAACTGTGAACGAAATTCTTCAGGCTTCCCAGCTTGACGGAATGAATCCAAATGACGTGTTCTTTTAGCAGGACGGCGCCACATGCCACACTGCGCATAAAATAATCTATTAACTGCAGCAACAATTTCCAACCCAATTTATTTCACGTAGTTCTAATGTCAACAAACTAACAAGATCATGCGATTAACTTCTTGCGATTCCTTTACATATTAAGAGTTGTGTGAAGTCTTGCAAAAAAGCAGAAACAATTCCTATGTAAAAGACCGAGATCCGACGCATCAACGCACATAGGGGTATTTTGACATCACTTTTTTTTTTAGCTTATATTGCTTCTTAAAAGTTATTGAGTGCTCTTAGATCAATGAAACTTGACAGAAATATATGTTATAGTCGGATCACGGGGAAACAATTTTCCTAAGAAAAACTAATCCAACCTCTGAAAAATTCTACTTTTTTTAAGTTTTCCTATACTTTTGTTTAGCAAATGCATCTTTGATCGTCAGCATAAGTTTATGGGTAAAGGGAGGTATCCCCCTTTTTTTCTCAAAAAGTGAACAAAAAAACCGTTTTGTTAATTTTGAACGAATTTTTTTATAATAAAAATTGAAAAATTTTTTTTTCTATATTATAAGCAGCTGTTAATGTAGTATTTCACAGAAATAAATTAAATCTTTTTTCGTTTAGCCACAAAAAAATATATTCTAAACTTCTCAAAACCGTAAAAAGTCAATAAGTACCCATGCAATTTACACAACTTTCTTGACTTTAACAGTGTCCCAAACAGACAAATCCCAAGCAAAAGTTTTGAAAACTCACTAAACGATGCAAAATTTTGTTGTCTGTCGAGCTGCGTACTTAAATTTTTTACATTTCTATAATTTCACTTTTGACCAAATGTCCGGCTAGATTGGGAAATACCCCTATGTGCAACGGTGAGATAATGTCATTAGGAAAAGAAAAGGCCTGTCATCAAAGTCGCGGTGGCCTTTTGCTGAATATTTTATTTATGCAATTAAAATATAACAACATGTTTTATTTTTAACTGAAATAGTGCACTCTTTCTGAGACTCCCTTTACATTAATGTATACCATTGGAAAAAATTCATTCATTCCAATTACTTTATGCGTGTAAAAAATGTATTAGTGTGTTGCTGTTGTTCGCGTATTGTCATGTTCATGTCCATGTCCTTGTCAATGGCTGTGTAATTTTATTAAATTGCTTTTGTTTCCGCAACACTGTATCAAATACGTTTTTTGTGTTGTTTTAAATTGTTGTTCGTATCCTTTTCAGTATATGAGTGACATTTCGCCAAAATCGGTTGGTAAACGGAGGAGAAATCTATACTGAACTGTTTTACCTTTGTGTATTGAAGAATATTGCTGATCGTAGATAATGCAGTGGTTGAAAGAGTATTTTACCACTTCAACGGTTGGCTTATTTTATTTATTTCACAACTTTGTTTTAATCCATTCTAGAAAAGAAAGAGAAAGTTCTTAATAATATTAAAAAACATTTCTATAAACTTTGCTTAATTAATATTTTAAACAAGTTCGACAAGAAACAAGTCCTGCACATGATTGTTATATTATTTCTGTCATATTCAAACGAACGGTTTGTTTCAGCTACACAATGCAACTCTAACTTCGAAAATAAATCTAAAGGGTGTCTTTATAAGAGGCCACTATTTTATTTTAAAATAAAATAGGTATATTTTAAGCCAGCTGTGGTATCTTTTTTGCATTGCAAGGCACTCACATTCCAATGACCTCCAAGGATCTAATGACAGGTCATTGCTATTTTGCATTAAATTTTTTATGACTTTTTGATAAAGTCAAATTGCAATGGGTTTTTATAATAATAACACGTTCTTCTTTTGTATAGTGCTGTATATTTATTAATCAAAACAATCAAAGGTGACATCTGTTAAATATGGGAGTTTCCGTCATTTGCACAAAAAAAAATTTAAAAAAATTATCCTATTGCGACACCATTTAGTATAAAATAAAACGAATTAAGCTTTCTTTTGCTCTATTTGTAAAAAAAAAAAAAATTCAAATAAAAAGAAGAATAAAACTTTACCCTGGATAATTATCATATTTTACTGTGCTGCACATATTAAATGTTTACAGAAGTTCTCTCCAATTTTAACTTCAATAACAAGGCCACTGAATGTCATGGTCAAAATAATTGCCTTGAGTAAATTTTACAAATGCAGTAAAATAGTTAAAAATGGTTGTGTTGGCACAACAAAAGCTCTTACTGCTCGTATTATTCATATGTTTAATGTTTGTAAAAATAATGGTCATTTCATTAATGGTGTTTGTGTGTGGGCGTATGGAATACACTGTTGGAATTTTGTATCATCGCAACTAGTTAACGTTAGTGTGCAACAATGTTGGTTAAACAAAGTATAAACAAAGGGATGTGCTAAACAGTCGTATGAAACATATGAAATCGTGTCACGTTTCAAACATGCATGTTGTTTTCTATGTAAATACACATATTGCATATTTATGTATGTATGTGTATATTATTTGATTAGTCATTTTGATTCATTCATGTTTTTTTGTTATCATTGTATTTATTAATTGGACGACTACTGACAGCCTGTTTAAATGCTTGGCTGTTTGCCTTGGTTTTTACTCATTGAAAAGTTATTTGTGTATGTGTCATTGTGACACTTTGATCAATGCGTTTTAAACTTCACTTACAAAAAATCAAAATTAATAAAAAAAGCAATTGTAAAAAACAGTTGTAGGGAGAAATTTGTTAAAGGTTTGTTTTTCACGTATGTATGTACTTTGTTACAAAGTTTTCCATTTAAAATGAAATGACATTTAGAATTGCCACAACCATCACATGTATGTATGTATGTAGTTATCATATTGGAATTTCTTGTGGTAAGATAACTATTGGTTAGCTGCCATTAACTGTATTAGGTTATTATAATCCTATTAAGTTTACATGCTTACTTACCAAAGCACTAAGGTGGATTTAATAATTATTTTATACACAAATACTTTACTTTTACTTTTTTCAGTTTTGTTGTAATAACTTAACCTTTTTAAAGGTGTGTTTTTTTGTTGGGTCACAGCTTACACGTAATTTTACAGAGTCTAATGTTTAAAGGAAATATATTTTTGGTGTTCTTTTTCCAAAAAAAAAAAATCAATTAAAATTAATGAAATTATTATTTTTTTTAATAAAGACGAAGCTTAAGCAGATTTTTATTATACTTTCACGTAAACAATTGTATAATATTTAGTGTGACAGGTTGCATAAATGGTCATGTTAAGTCATCGAAAAAACAACTGACTTTAACAAAACAATTTTCCCTTTAATTTTTTATTCCTGCATTTCTTTTTTAAGTGTCTTCCTTTCGTTTTAATTTCTTTGTATGCATCCTTTCGTTCCTGCCTATCCTTCTTTTCACATGTCACAAAGTTAAATTCCGTACGGAAATCAAATTGAAATGAATTTTTTTTCTTAGGATGGTTGATATTAACGACTATAAATGTATATGGGGCAAATAAACGTATAAGCTTGTCATGTTAAACATTTAAAGTTAAGGGAATCTGAAAAAACGGTCGAAATAGAAAACAGAGACTTAGTCGTGTTTCCACTAATTTCTGGCGCCGTATATATTCCAAAAGTCCAAAAATAATTTTAAATTTTAATCCACTTTAGCCACTTAGGTAAAATACAAGACTTTAAGAACATTCTTACTTTAAGGTCAGTCAATTAGTTTTCCTTAGAAACTGCAAATTTTATTTGGATTCGCTACAATAATTTAAAATTTAAAATATTTTTTTTTAAACCATTAATAACGTAGGTATATATGTATGAAGATAAAGCTTTGCTATATTTTTCATAATCCTTTTTTTAAAACATACACGTACATCTACTATGTGTAAAACCCAAATATGATGTGCAAATATGGAAGAAATTAAGATAACATGAGCTAGTCTATATATATAAAATAGTAAGGTGACTGATTAATTGATTGATTCATCATCGCACAGCCCAAACGGATAGAGCTAGAGACTTGAAATTTGGACTGTGGGTTACTTTCACGTTGTATAGATTCACTAAAAAGGGATTTTTGGAAATTCAAATATTTAGGGGGTAAAAAGGGTAAAAACGGGAAAAATCGGTTACCTTAACAAGACAAGATACAAACAAAATTTAAAAGCATTGTATTCTACCTAAAAAATAAGCGGACAGGTGTCTGGTACTTTTTTCAAATTCGATGACTAGAGGGTAAAAACGGGTAAAAATTATTTTTTGGTACTTTTTTGGGGCTCTATAACTCCTAAACCAATAAACATAGAGACATAGTTTAAACTACGTTTGTTACTTCTCTAAAAATAAAGAATACGTTTTCGGTACTTTTTTGAAATATAAACGTATAAGGATAAAAACGGGAAGCAAAAAACTGGTCCGACCTAAATAAAATTTACTTGGTAGAAAAAGGGAAAACTTTGAGTAACCAAATTGGACCGGGTCCATCTAGAATTTACATAAAAATATTTAAAAGAAATCTCCTCCATACATACATATGTACAGGGAGGGTAATGATTATACGAAGAATTCTAAGCAACTTTGCTCTAGAAACCATATGTTGTAAGTATCGCTTCACTTCATGATTTGTTTAAAATTTTATTTAAAAGGAAAGTTGTTGGATAATAATTCTAAGTTTTATTTTAAGATGAAAGTCTTTACAGACTTTTCTTATTTAAAAAATAAATACTTTTTTATTTTTAAACTGCTACAAACTATTTAAAGAAAAACTAGTAAGAGCGTTATATTCGGCTATA
>NDXZ01053318.1:0-16258 GCA_003055125.1 Paykullia maculata
TACTGACGTTGTTACGACCAATCTGTGTTGCTTGGGAACGTCTGGTTTTTTATAATTTAATAAAAAAAATTCTATATCGGAAAATTACACCAAGTTTTTGTTAATAGAGAATGTTTCGTTGTTTTCAAAATAATATTTTTTTTAAAATTATTTCATAAATCTCTTCAAATGTTTACAAATTATACTAAAAAAATGATTTATCGAATTTTTTCTACTTAACCGATTGTAAGAATTTTTGGTCAAAAATTGTTAAAAGCAATCGTTAACTTAGGGTTTAATTTATGTTATACTTTTTAGGAGTTTATGGATTGTTTAATACAATTTTTAATATAAAAAAAAGTTCATTAGGTTTCATTCAGGCTTTGTTCTGTAATGTTTCTTCAAAATGGTCGATTTTTGTTTATTTCAATAACAAACTTCGTTCAGAATCTGTAAACACTTAAGGTGCATTCGATTTGTTCCCCCAGATAGACAGACCGATAGACAAAGTTATATCGATTTAATAAGTTATATGAACCTAGAATATTTTTTTTATGCTACACAAGTAACGAGAAACTCTAATATACCCTCTATATACTCTTATGTAGGGTATAAAAATAAAACATAAAGTACAATAGAATGAAATGAGTGACATGCCAATCGTCAAAATTGTACAAAAGATTACATTGTTGAAAGAAACCCCGAAAAATTAAATGAAAAAAACCATTTTAAGGAGATGAAAATGAAAACTGCAACGTCATTAAATATGAGCTAAGTAAATGGACAGACGTTTTTCATGCGTAATGGCTTGCAAGTTTCTGTGAAGATACATGCATAAGTGTATTTTACTTTTTTATGATTTAACCCAATCACGGTTACCATCATCAACTTTGTCTATGTCGGCCTCAACATCTTCACCATGAAACAGCAGCAGTTGTTGTAGTAGCATGAACATAATATACTTAAGAATGTTAGATATAAATTCTTTATCTCACTCAAGAAAGCTGCTGTTTTGTATCAAAATGTGTTGTTATCTTTTGTATGTGTAGAACATAAAAATATTACATCATTTGCACATGTTTTAATATAGAAACAAAAATCAACAGTAGGGGTATTCTATAATTAGAATTTTAAATGTTTTTGACGAACTTTTTTTTGTTTTAAGATAATTAATTTTAGTTTTATTCTGGCTCAAGTTCATTTTTTTAAATTTCTAAGAAATTAAATTTTTTTTTTGATAATGAACGAATAATAATTTGAAAATTATTTTATAATATTTTTTTTAAATTTATTTTTTTAATTTTTAAAAATATATTGAAGCAATTTAATAATATTTATTTTAAAAAAGAAAAGACTAAGATATTAATGCAAATACATCTTTTGCTTTATAACAAGAATACCCCTACTATTTAACTTAAAGTAATCTTTTTATTGACACATGCAGCTTTCAATGCATCCTCCATTCAATTTGTCTTTTTACAATAAACAATAGACGTTTGCTACTTTTTCTAAAACAATTTCTTTTATTTTCTCATCTCTCCATTTGCTATGATCCTTCTTTTATTTCTTTGCCACATTAATTCAACAGTATAGAATTGTGCACAGTCGGAAGCATTCCAGCATTTTAAGAAATCATGCCACGTGATCCATCTTCTTTGGTTTTCATTCGTTTTTTATTACTTTAGATAATTCGAAATTTTAATTTTATTTTTTCCTTTATTTAGCTAGAAAATTGAGTTCCTTTAGGGGAGACAGTGTTAGCAATGGAAAGACGCAAAAAGTTATCACACATGTTTGCCTTTAGATAAGCCCAGAAAGACAGAATGTATTTGTCCGTCACATTGTAAAAAAGTAAATAAAATTTGCTGCTCAGTCACTTAAACAGTCATTCAGCTTATTTTTTTTTTATTTTTTCTAATTCGTGCCAATTCCTTTCAAACACCATTGATCGATGACAATTTTATTGACCTGCTAGACAAATGGAAGAAAGAGTTTCATTTCAAAATGATGAATGAGATCATAGTGGCTATAAGAATTAAATTAAGGGTTAGTTCTGATTGAGAAATTAAATTTATAAAATTTTTTGTTTCTAATTTTGTGAAGCTTTTATCCAGAATATAAAAATATCTACTTCCTTATATTGTTTTGGTTATAAAAGTACATCTTTGTTATTCGCACAAAAAACCCCGTAAATTGGTAAAATTTATAAAATTTTACTTACATGTAGTAGTGCCTTGTGTTCGATATGAAATATTTCTGTAACGAATTATCCCGCTTATGAAAATTGTCACCGTAATGTTTACTGGAATTTACTGGTCAGTCGGTAACAAATAACTCTTTAAACGGCCGTGTCTTCACTCTCTGTAATCCATTTTTGTATAGATGAAGGTGGTAGAAAAACTCAGAGGTTCAGATAGTGTAAAGATTCAGCATGTAATTTGTGTTTTGCTTAAAATTCCCAAATTAAAAAAAATATCGACTTGAAATTTAATGGGTATAAATTGGATATGTTGCTGTCATAGACAACCTAATTTGACATCTGCATTAACTCGGAAATTTAACACTGGCGACATTGCAAAATGTTTACATAGAATTTTATCATTCTAGACTCCATTTTAAGCTTGTAAATACCACCACTTTACTTGCGGTAAGCTGATGAAGAAAATTAAACTTTGAAGTTGAAGCATTTCAGCTAAAAGGTTAGGATCTGTGAATAATAAACATTTTTCTAAAGGATAGACATCTGTATTGAAGTTTCCGTTATTATGCTACAATTTTAATGCTTCTTCTCTGGATTTAATTGACAGTTTGGTGAGTAAAACATAAAGATTCGTTTATATTAGGATTTATTTGTTTTCTTGCAATTAGAGATATTGATTGGTTTGCCTGTTTCTTTGCTTTTTTATCTATTTGAAAAGGTAATTTTAAAAAAGGGAATACAAACTTTTTGGAGATCATTTTAAACCCGGTCTGCTTCGCTACCCTAAACTGGTTACTCAAAGCTTCTACCACGTAAATTTTATTTAAATTTAAATAGCTTTTTTACTAATTAAAACCTTCCGTTTCTATCCCTATGGTTTGAATTTCCAGAAAAGTACCGAAAACGTATTTTTTATTTTATGTCTCTATGTTTATTGGTTTAGGAGTTATAAGGGTCCCAAAAAAGTACCAAAATATAATTTTTACCCGTTTTTACCCTCTATGCCCTCGAATTTGAAAAAAGTACCAAACATCTGTCCGCTTTTTTTTTTAGTAGGATACAATGCTTTTTAAATTTTGTTTCTATCTTGTCTAGTTTAGCAGATATAAGGTTAACATTTTTTTCCGTTTTTACCCTTTTTTACCCCTTAAATATTTGAATTTCAAAAACTCCCTTCTTAGTGGATCTACACTCATGGATTGAGTCTCTAGCTCAATCAATAAGTCAGTCATCTTACTATTTTATATATATATAGATGAATTATAAAAATTTGCACAGATGTTAAGTTCTCGTAATAACACAGCTTTATAATAATTTTAAAGGGACTATAAAATTGAGCATCGCATCTTCTTGCAAAGTAATGAAATTGCTAAAAAAAAACAAGTAAGAGCGCTATACGTGAAGGTATATAATATGAAGTGTTTATACGTATTTATGTTTGTTTGTATGTTTGTATGTATTTACATGTTCGAAAGGCAATTAAAGTCTTTTAAAACTTGATTTTTCTATGATAAAATTTTTTGCCCGTATAGGTTTTTCGCCTATAACTTTGCGGATTCTGAGCCAATTAGTCAAATTTTTTCAAAACATGTCTGTAGTTTATCCAAAAGCTGATAAAAATTTAATTTTTTTGTGTAAAGCAGGTTATTGATGGATATTGCCAGTTTTTTATAACGATTTTTTCGGGAATATTTTCGATTAAATGCCACATACATATCTGGATGACCTATGGGAGATACAAAAACTTGATTTTAACCAACACACGAACAGACGGACATGGCTAAATCGATGTCCCTTTCTATACATATTAATGATATATGTAAGTATACACTTTATGGGGCCGCAAATAAATATTGTAGAAATTACAAACGGAATGACAAACCTTTGTAACTTGTGGTGAAGGGTGTAAAAATTCATTCAATTATAACTTGCAACTTGGTTGGTATAACTATTTTTTGCACACAACTCTGTTACCTTTAATTAAATGTTTAACATTAATTTAATAAATAGTTTCTTTCACCAAAAAAAATTTCACAGCAAAATAATAGTTTCCACCTTTTAAAAACTATTTACGAGCCTTAAAAATGCCACAAATGTAAAAATTTAACATTTTGAAAAGTCGAAACATAGCCTTTTGTAAATGAAGAAAGGACGAAAAGAGGACAACTGCTTGATTGCAGGAGCAATGTAAAAATAAAGATTAATAAAATTCAATTAATAGGTCTTACGAGAAAATATTTTAAATAACTTTTAAATATTTGCATTTAAAAATTTGGCCTTTGCAATAATAAATTTATTTTTAGGGCTTATAAAGTTCACGAATAAATCGTAATTAAATTTTCAACAATAATGTGTTTGCTGCAAATTGCATTTTATTTATTTGTGTGCCCCATTTAAAGTGCAGTTTGGTTGCATTTACTTACTCAAATATTAACATTTCATAAAATGTACAACATGCCACATGCAGTGGCGGTAAAATAAAATGAACAAAATAAAGAAATAAAGAATTGTATGTGGGATTTAAATTAACGACTATTGCGTGGCCATTGACGCCATCAGTCAAACGAATAAAAGTTGTAGTTTAGGAGGAACAATACTCAAAAGAACATTAAAAACAGCGGCAGTAGTGGCGTCATGAACTCATCACCCATTCATTAATTTATTCATTCCTTTTAAGAACAATTCATTTTAAACCTGACTTATGAACGTGGCTCTTAGATTAACAATTGACCAAAATACGAGTAATCACTTTTTCATTTAAAGTTTTTTTTATTTTGATTTCATGTGCTTCTTTTCAAGGCAATGAAAACTCAACGAAAAGTATCTTGCTGCGAAGAATATAAAAACAAAAATTAATTTCTTTTGCAGGTTTGATATTCGTTGAATGCCCTACAATTGGAAACGTGCAAAGGATGTTAAAGCTACGCTTTTAAATAGAGTAAGTTTTTGCTGAATGTGTTGAGCTTTAAGCTTTAACATGCTTTCCTAAAACTCGCCTAATGATATCAGAATGTACTGTAAAACAAAGTCGTTTGATATGACATGAGTCCTTATGTACATTAGTTTCAAAATGTCATGTTAAATGAAAATGAATAAAGTGAAGGAAAGATGATGACGAAGAAATGTAAATAAAATTGCATTAAATTAAATGAGGAAAAATAACGATTGTTTGCATACATGTTAAAGAAGCAATAAAAGAACACAGTTGTTAACATTTTTGTTTTGCTGTTTTTCCTTTTTTAATATTTATTTTTGGACTTAAATCAATCATTAAAAATAAGAACATTTAAACCAAAATGCTCGTTAATAGACAATGGGAATAAAATCGTAATCAGAACGTGGTCAATATGCTGGGAAAAATATTTATTATTGATTTAACTTTTGTTAGTTTTCCTGTTTGGCATCTAGAGTCTAATATTAATGTTGAGAGAATTTCAAAGCTTTTTGCCCACACTGGAATTTTTATGATATATGATGCTTATGTGTATATCATACACATTTTAATGTAGACATATTTAATCCCTATTAATATAAAAACTTCAAGTAAATTTATGACTTATTAAATGTGTTTTTTTTTAATTTTCCAGTTACACATATTACAAACATATACACATGTACATATGTTGTTGATTTAATTAAATTATAAGATTTTACTTATAAAATTTTAAAACGTAACTGGGCTTATTGCTAAAAAAGTAAAAAGACTACCCAGCCAAAACTTGTATTGCTTTGTAAAGAGTAAGTGCTGAAATACTGTTGTTGAATTACTTACCCAATAGGGTTTCAACCCACTACTTGAATATCATGAAGATAATACCTACTATTAATAAATAAAGCATCCCTTTAGATTACAAATCAGGAATTAAATGAGTAATTACTGCAGAACTTGCAGAATTCATTATTAATATTAATTCTGAGTACGGAACTGAGGTTTGTTACCACTCTACCATACGTTTTACAAAAATTCTTAGAAAACCTTTCAGAGTCGATTGACAAAATGTCATAAAAATCAAAAATATTTTTCCAAGTATAACTTCTTATACTTAAAGTAAGAACTTGCAAGGCTTTGTAACTCACTATTTTAACACGGCGATGTCATTGGAGGAAAGTACTTACCTCGCTCCCTTACAAATAGGGACTTAAATAAGTCATTACCACCCTCGCTTACAAAAAGGGATATTGTGAAGTGATTACTTTAATGTCATTAGGTAACTACTTATTATCAGCAACTAAATCAATCCTTTAGATTATAAATCAGAAATTATATGAGTCAGTACTTTTAAAATATTTTATAACTATTTGCTTTAAATGAGTAAAATATCCAATTAATTGTATGGGTCTACAGAACTCATTATCAATAATGTGTTCGTCTTCCTCAGAACAGAACTGAGGTTTGTTACTTGTTTATATTACGTTTTACAGAAACACTTAGAAAAACCTTTAAAGTCGGTTTGAAAACCGTCATGACATTTATAACCATCTGCCGAAAGTATAATTACTTATACTTAAAGTATGTTAACCCAAATGAGAATCATAATAGTTAATTTAAGTAGCTGGTAACAATTTTTTCAACCAATGTGTATGCAACTTTTATTTCTTTTTAGTTATCTGACAAATAAGTTATTACGTTTCACATTACAATCTTGTCATTAGAAAACTACTTCTTAGTAATGCAGATGGTATGTTATTCACATTGAAAAGTTTGTTATTGAGTAAAAGCGAGTCATAACCTAGTTTTTGCTAGACTGCAAACAACTTTATCTAATTTATTCTTAATCACGTTAGGTAATTTTGTCATTACTAAAGTTTATTTTTTAGTAATGCAGAAGGTATGTAAAACTCATTGAAAAGTTAGTTATAGAGTAACTGCAAGTCATTACCACGTTTCTACTGGGTACTTCTAAAGTAGCGATCTTTTTTGTGATTTCGCGCCTTAAACAAAAATAATACAAATTTCAGCATTTTGTTTCATTATTTTATAAAAGATAAGACATGAATTAAAAGTTGATTAAATACCGCTTTTCTAATCACGAGAAACACTACATCGTGATTTTTCCCTATACCTCTTATATTCTGTTCTGGATATCTAAACAGTTTGCTGGTTGGAATATTATTAGTTTCGCCTGTTTGTTTCTAAAATCTTAGGCTATCTAAGAATATTGTTAGGTAATTTCCTTTGCCATCTAAAACAGAGTCAACGTAGTCATCCGTAAATAAATGTCCTTAACAAAATTTTTGATCCTAGCTTGTTCTTAGTCTTAATAATTTCTTATAAAGTCATTAAAAAGCATTTCTACTTATACATATTAAGTTTCATATTTAAAACGAAAAATAGTTTTATGTGCAACGGCGATGGCATTACAAAAATATTATTTTGAATTTTTTGGTCCAGGTGTTTAAACACTGAAACATTCTTTTGTCTCTTGTCTACCGGAAAAGACCAATAAAAAGCTTTAAAAAAACATCAGACGGAAATAAGGCTAAAATACCATCTCATTATAAAAGTTTTATTTTTATTTAAGAAATTTGAAATTGCACAAAACACTGCGACAAAAATAAGCATTTTGTTCAGTAATCAAATAACTTATGAAGCCTTCGATCCTATGTGAAAACGAGCTTTGGGACTTATCATCCCTGAAATACAATATCTTAGCGCTGAAAGGCAGACATTCTTACAGATCCTATTCACGATTTAGCAGAACCGACCGGTCATAGTATCTGTCCTATCAGTCTTGTTTAAGTGATGTTAATGATAACAATGTCATTTTTGGAATACAAATATTTAAAATGAAAAGGCAGACAAAGCAAAATGATTTTGCTTAACTTTATAAAAATTGTTAAGCAATTGCTTTTACGATTGCATCAAAGTGTACATTTGTAGGTCTCATATTCCTTTCTTAACATGACATTTATTTAAAAATAACGGAGGGTCGCTACCAAAACTTAATCTTAATAGAGAAAGAGTGCTATTGGCTGACACATAGAGCGTTAAAGAGAAGAGATGATTGTAAGGAATTAATTGTTATTATGGAGATTTGTTAGATTTTAGAGACATGGTAAAGTTTTTGTAGGCAAGTAACTTATTTTACTGCTATAAAATTTATTTTTTTACTATAACAAATAAAATTAAAAATATAGCAAATATTAAATTTAAATTCCCTAATGCCCTTATTCTTTTAGTAGAACTGACGGCTACGAGACTTGAAAATCTTAAAATTTTTTCTGGAGGTTGTGCAGCATTTATAACAATTAAATACTCTACTTCTGTTAGATTAAGTTTATAGAGAAATTTATAGAGAAAACTCTAACGGTTGTAATAATTGAAAAGGACTGTCATTTGAACTCAATTAAGATATTAGGTTTTAGAAAAAATACTAAGAGATTTTGTTTTAGGTATTCTAAGTTTTAAATTCGAAACATGTGACAAATGTTTTATTGGCCTGTTTTATGACAATTTTAGATGGCCTTTGTTGACATCGAGTGCTTATCTTTATTCAAAAGTTCTTCTTTTATGCCAATTGCTGACCTTTGCTATCTTTTGTTTTCCTTAGTCATCGCAAGTGTCCAAAAATGTATTCCAATGGATTAAACATAAACTGAAGGCTCATTCGAAGATTTTTCATTTTTGAAATCAGTTTAACAAATAAAGAATATCATTAGGAAAGGTTTACATTCTATGGTTTTCATATTTGTGTAAAAATAAATTTGTTTGTGTTTTTAAAAGGTTCACACCTAAGCGTATTCTCGTTTTCGCAAGTTCTCCCTTCTTATGGAAGGGTTAAAAAGTGTAAGAGTCATTATCCAAAAAAAAGTATATTTTGTAATTTACGGCTACTTAATTAATATACATATCTTTTTTAGGTCCTCAATGTTATAATGACGTACTTTGAATTCCCATAGGATTGATTCTTTTCAGATTTTTAGCAATTTCATTCAATTCTAGTTCTAAGCTAGAAAAAAACCAAAGCTATTTGAATTTGCAAAAACATTGACAAATTTATACCCTTTCATATTAGTGACGAAAATTTTTCCAAATTCTTTTTCTTTATTCCAAAAAAAAAAAACCTTTCCGTTCCTAAACTCACGTGACTTAGATGTTGAGCAAATATTTTAAAAACACACGCCACATTTGCAGTGTTTTACATCGTCATTTCTTTCAACCACTTTATTACGTGCCAATAATTCACATTTATGTCAGCACTGATTGTTTTTGTAGCTGTTGTACTCGTAACTCTCGGTAAGTTTTGTTCTTCTTTTATTTATTTATTTATTTTATTTGTAAATTCGTATGTTGATTCGTATGTATTTACAAAATATTCAACATGATTCTATAAATTTTGTTAAATGCCATATGTTTTGTTGTCGTTGATGTTGTTATAAATAGATATACATACTTACATATGTTCGTTTGTATGTATTGTTGTTGTTTATTTGTAGTGTTTCTATAGAATACGATACGTTACGAGTAGTACGATGACATCGATGTATTCAACTCGTTTAGTACATAACGTCACAGCAGGTTGTCGTTTAAACATTCGTGCGCACGCGTACAACATCAAAACAAATTAATACTCGTACAATATTGAACTGATTATTTAATTTTCGAAAATGAAAAGCAGCTTCGCTAGCGTATTGAATACTCATACTTGTTTTAGTTGTATGGTTTAGAAATTTGTATAGTTTATGGCAAAATTAATTTATTTTTTTTTCAGATATTTTTTGTTGTACAAATCTTCTTCAGCAGCTTGGGTTCAAGTTCAACACACACACGCACATCAATTATATTTCGTTTTTGGCATTTTATCATTATTTTATTTCATCTCTTCGACAATTGTTTCGAATCGATATATTTCATATCGATATAACATATCTCGGCATGGCACGCAATATTAGTTGTTGAGTGTCAGTTTGAAATTGTTGTGTGTAAAAATTACCTTTTTTTCTCTTGGTGTCTAACACATTTAAAGCTTTATAGCTTAACAATTTTATAGGAAAATACGATTTCTTTAGATACATACTGCTAGATGCTAGAAAATGTGTTTTTTTTAAATTTTAATTTAGACTTTCTTACCCTTGTGCAATCTTAACCACCACAGAACAACTGCTGCATTTTAATGTGGACTGCGTCATATATATTAAGTTTATCCTTTGTTGTTTTGTGTATTATTAAGATTTTTTTTTTGCAAATCATGTTGTAATCTCAGCTGCTTCAAAAAAGGATTTCTATAATGTTGTTTTTTTATTAACTTGGTTTAACTGTGAAGAAAAATTCAAACAAATATAAAAAAGATTTAAAATTTATTCATATCCGAACTGTCAAATTAGCCAATCACGATGATGTATCACTTTCACACACATAACATTTGTCAAAAAAGAAAAAAAGAAGATTAAGTAAAAAAGATGTTTTAAAAAATGCAAGGGTTGATGAACAAAATATTTTTTTAATCTATTGAATAACGGTTTCAAATGGAATGTTTGTATTAGAATTAATAGATTTTCATTGATGACGTCAAGCAGTTTTTAAATCAAACATACAATAGTTATGATTTGTTTTATGTTATGTCATACGAAAGTACATACATATGTATGTATTTTAAAAATGTTCTTTAAACTTGGGCCATTGCATGCCTAAAGATATCGGCAATTTAGAAGCGTGCGTCAGGCTTGCCTTAATTGCGTGGCCGTTTTATTTTAAGTTTACTTTTAGATTATGTTTTAATTTTTAAGCTTGTTTCTTAGCATTTATTTTTTATTATTAACACCATCTTAAAAAAACTTAAAATTTAAATTTAATTTGGCAATTTTTAAAATTTTCATTTATTTGTACATTAGTAAAAAGCGATGAAAAGAAAAGAAATGGTTCAGCATTCGTTATTGGACCAGTTCACTCTTTTAGTAAATGAACACCTAAATTCAAACAATATTTTTTAAAATAAATTACGTATTTTAAGCAATTCTGTGTAGACTTTTTAAAATATTCCTTAGAAACTAAATAAAACATATACAATTATATTAAGTTTACTTATAAAATTTACTTTAAGTTTGTATAAACAAATTCAAAATTATTTGCAAATAAATTTTTTCCCAAATTGTGTTTTGAGCGAATTTCTTTAAACAAAAGTACATATATATTTCACTTTAATTTTATTTAATAAAATAAAAAGAAAAACTATTGAAACACACACCATTTATACACTAAATAAATTATTTATTCTGTTAATTTTGAAATAAATGGATTTTATGATCTATTAGATCATGTTTTTACACATCGAAAATAAACAAATAATATAAGGTCGTTAATAAACGCTTTTATTTATTTCTCTGTCATGATTCAGAATCCTAATGTAGTTAGTGTGTACAAATGCATGACAGAAATGGAAAAACGGAAATTTGAAATACATATTATTA
Source organism: Paykullia maculata (assembly GCA_003055125.1). Taxonomy (NCBI): domain Eukaryota; kingdom Metazoa; phylum Arthropoda; class Insecta; order Diptera; family Rhinophoridae; genus Paykullia; species Paykullia maculata. The sequence goes on from NDXZ01053318.1 coordinate 11,588, forward strand.
AACTTTATTGCAGAAAGTGCGCTTTTAAAATTGATAGTAACAAAATTAGGGTTTTCATAACAAACGTGCAAAGATTGAATAATTTAAAAAAACTTCTAGGATAATTCCTAAATGAAAAATAGGCCGAAATGAAAGTAATAAGTCACCCAGGCAACAAATCATTAAAACAAAGAAGAACATGATTTTGTCTAACACTGAAATTGTTTTGAGCTCTTGCACCCAGAGAGAAAATTTGGTTGAGTTGGTTACGGTAATATGATCACAGACCAAGAATGATAGAAATACAAGATTGCGCCTTCCCTTTTGTTAATTTTGCGTTTTCTTTGCTTGGAAAATTCAAAGAGTTCATTATTTAGGTCTCTTATTAAAAAATACATCCGTGCTCTAAGGAAAAAATTATATTTTGGGCCAATTTTATGTGTTCTTTTGAAAAACCTTCGATAATAAGCGAGCCTTCGTTGTTGTTTGGTTGAAAAGTGCTTGCTTTTACACATCATGATAAATGAAAACACTTAAGTTTTTAAATTGTTTAAAATATAACCCCCATATTCATAAACAATTTTTAAGTTTATTGAAGGTTTATTGAACGAAATTTTCATACAAAAACCGTTCAATAAATCTTCAGTAAACTTAAAAATTGTTTATGATTATGGGGGTAACACTTTTGTCACTTTTTTATTTACTTTTTTAAACAATCTTTATGAAATTTACATCTTTTACACGCAGTTTCTTTATTTTTCTGCAGTGCGTGACGTCAGACATTGAACAGCTGATTTTTGTAAACAGAGAGGAAGATGCGCCAGGCGCAACCTTGTTTTCTATTAACCTTGATCACAGATATTCTATGATCACTGCAATCAACCAACATATCAATGTTATAGTTAGTTTTGAGCGAGTGGCTCAACGATAACTATGATTACAGTTATCATTTTAATGTTGATGTTAATCATTTACTTAGTTGTAGGTAATCATAATTATGTTGTTCTTAAAATATATTAAAACCATAATCTAAGAGCAACATATTTTCGATTTGCCGTAATCAAGCTAATAGTTAAGATAAACATATAATTGATTGTTGCAACCATGTATGATATTGGTATTGGCGTAAAAAATGACTGCAGCCATAATGTTTGTGGTAATCATGAAGATGATTTAAGTGACCATAGTATTTTTAAGCTGTGAACATGTTCCGTGACCATTTTCAACCAAGTTTTTTCTTTGCGTGTGGTCAAGTTTCTGGCTTGTAAGCTTCACGTGGGAATGTTTTTATAACAACGTCCAAGCTTTGATTTAAAATAAAACAAAAAAAATATTAAATAAATTAATAAGACGTCAATCTTTGAGGCCAAAAGGCAGGTCCATTTCGTAAAATAACGTTATTACCATAATGAAGTTTCAATAATTTAATTAATTTCTGGCAAACATTTTTTACGTATACATATGTTAATAAAAATAAAATGTTCGTTATTACTTAAAACTTATACTGTTTAAAAAATCGCAAAAATTTTTGTATATTTATTGCAAGTTTATAAAAAATAATTTATAATCCCATCCCTGATTTATGATACAAATACTGCTACGAAAATATGTTTTATTTGTTTATTCTTGCTCGACAAAATGTGTTTTAGTGTGACAACAACAATAACAATGTTTTACTGTCCAACAAAAAGGAGTGCAATTTAAAAAGAATTTAGTAAATTTATCGGATATAATTTATATTTATTCTTGTTGTATAGGAATTAACAAAATGATATAAAATAAATAAATAAAAAATACAAAACAAGTAAGAGCGCTATATTTGTCTGGGCCAAGTCTTATATTGTAGTAAAATAAATTGAAATGAATAAGACAGTGTGCCGGCACAACAATAACATACAGTGGTTAGCAAATGCAGTGGTCAGCACTATTAATATTCAATATAATTTTAACAAATAATATTGTTGGTATTATACACTGCACATGCTACGCTACAATATACCCTTCACCATGTGTGGCCAAATGGTCCTAATGTTATGATTTTTTTTTAAATACATATATTTGTAGTTTATTTCAAAGCTGCAAAACAATAATTTTTTGTGTAAAAAAAAAATTAATTTTTCTGTGGAAAAAAAACGAGGCAGTCGTCTTTTTTTGCTTATATCTCAGCCGGTTATTAATGGATCTTGCCAGTTTTCAATACTGACTTTCTCGAAAGTATTTCCAAAAATAATGATACCACATACAACCCATAGGGAGCTACTAAAACTTGATTTCAACCAACACACGGACAGACGGACATTGCTAAATCAACTTCCCTATCTATAAGGTTCCAGAATATATATACATTATAGAGTCGTTAATGAATATTGTAGAAATTACAAACGGAATGAGAAACCTATATATACCCTTACCACATGTGTGAAGGGTATAAAAATAGTGAAGTACGTGGAATTTTAAACATAGAAAAATTTTGAACAGTTTTGCAATTGATAACGTGCAAGATCGACTTATAAATTAATGGATATTAATAGTTCTATTTTACCTTTTCTTTACCTCTATTTTACTAGCACAACTTTGTTGGAAAATTTGTTGTAGATAAATTGTTAAAGTAATTTAGCCGTTGTAATTCTATAGTTTTTTTTTTATTAAAATAGTAATTTCTAAGATTCTTTTTATAATTAAAAGATTCTAATACAGATCTATATTTTTTATATTTTTTGTAACTAACTTTTATGTTCCTCCTCGTACATATGTAAGTATAGCTACAGCTTTATTCTTAATATCGCTCATTTACTCAAACAACGTTATAACACAAAAAATGAAATTTTGGAGCTAATGATGCAGAATTGTTTACTATATCATGCTTTATATTGTATAAAAAATTCATGCAAATGGCGTGTAAGCTCACCTCTTGATAAAAGACAACTTTTAAATATCTCCACTGAGTTGTATGTAAATTGAAAACTTTATACTCATTATCTGCAAAACTTGTTTTTTTTTAGTTATTACGTTGTTTGAGTAAATGAGCGATATTTACATACATACATAGACATACTCTTTAACATTTATCACCCACGATGGGTGGGCAACAAATATTAAGCCAAAATGCAGTTAAATCCCTCAATTTATTTCGTTTACACTACAAATTAAAAAAAATAACAACAACAACAATAAGAATTTTAACAACAATTCATCGAGATGCATAAAAATTAAATGCCATAAACAATTTTTATTATTGATGTTGTTTGTTTCTTCTTCTTCATTAAAATGCTTTTTCATTTATTTTTTCCTCTGTTCTTTCTCTATTAGGCACAATTCAAAAAGAGATGGAGCATAAATAAATACTTTAATATTTTATTATCCTGTTTCTTGATGTTTGTCTATGTTTAAAGCGTTTTGTTTAAATTTGTCGCGTCCGATTGTAAAATGTAGCAAAAGAATTGATTCGTATTAAAAATTGTTGAAGGCAGACAGATACACAAAGTTGTAATTAAAATAAATTGTTTAAATGGGGGTGCAGCAAAAGTTCGATGGTGGTAATGTAGATAATGATGCCTCTCAACATTTGTTTGCTAAAACCACAAAGTCGGAAAAATTACAAATTTTACAGTTTTTATATTGTTTTGATTTCTGTGCTCGTAAACATATGTGAGGTCGGCTTATTTTTTTTTTTAGCTAAAGGCGTCAATATTTGCTATTAAGAATTGATGCGGGGGTTGTGTAAGATATATAAATTTAATTAGATTATCGCCACCTACAAAGCAATACACATACATACATATGTATGTATGTACGCCTGACGGGAACCTCTTGTAATATCAACCAAATAAACATTTTTTTAACAAAATATTTAATTGCCGTTTTTATTACATATTTTCTTTAATGCATCATCGCTGTAGACTAAATGATTTTTTTTAATTTTTATTCAATTTCAAATAGTTTTCGTTTATTTTAACTAAAGACCTCCTTATATCTTTAAAAATGTGTAAATATTGTTGTCCATTACTATTTCTTTGTGCTTCCATCTTAATCTTCTTATTTTGTAAATTAAAAGAAAACGTTGTGGTCAAAGTGTTTTATGATGTGTTTAAATATTTTCATATTGTTGCTTTTATTAAGGCACGCACATACAGTGGGTAGCAAAAGCAATTGAGAGTGTATGCTTTTTGAAAATATTTATTAAGAAGATTTTACAAATAAAGTTTTAATATGCTTAAAAATTAAACGCAAGATAAAAAATATATATGAAATAGTCTTGTAAAAATTGTTTGGTTTTCAAAAGAGCCATCTAATAAATTGTTTAATATTGTAAAAATAAGAAACGGAATGACAAACTTATATATTATTTTGCCACCTGTGGTAAAGGGTATGCAGCAAAATAATAACTTGTTTATAATAATATCCAATATTATTTACTAAACTACTAGGTAAGTAAAGTTTTTGCTTGGATATCACTATTTAATTATTGTTAAGCTGGGGTTTCCTTTAATTACTAACGTTCTGTTAATTAACCTTAGACAAGCAATATACGAATATTCGGGTTCGGGTTGGTTTTAAGTGAAATCAAAATCAGGAGCTGTGGAAGCGTTGGAAAATTATGAACACATTAATTAAGACCACGATTGCATCATATAAAAAAACATTAAACACATTTAAAAAATCTTATATGAGATTGTCATATCATTTCTTGCA
>NDXZ01053318.1:16314-27343 GCA_003055125.1 Paykullia maculata
AATGTGCCAATACAACTATATATTAGACATCCCAATATATATAGGACATTCTCCGACAGAAAAATTGGGCTTTACATCACAGCGAAAAATTATGCTTCCTCGGAAGCAGCTTTGTAAGGTAGAGTTCGGTTGTCGCTTTCCCACAGTGGGAAACATGAATAATCTAGCTCCGATTAAATCAAATTTCAAAATTTATTTTGGCGACAAAAGAGTTTTGTAGTCGATGTTAATAATACATAAGATAGATCATCGACACTTGTCATTTGGCTTTGCTCTCAATATTCGCACAACTGTATAGCTTTAAACACAACATACATATCGCACACCCAGTTCAAAAGTGAAACAACACAAAACTTTTAATGTTTCAGAAATCGAAATAAACTGATTTTTCGCAGATAAAAAAGTTAAAAACAAAAACTTTGGACCATTGAATTCGAATTAAAACTATTTAGCATTTAGCGTAGGGATCTATTACCATTATATTTTCTGACACAACTAAAAATAAGTCACTTTTATGAATTGCAACTTTATACCAATTGAAACATAAAGAAAGACATAACTGTTTTTTAGCAACAGTTAACAACAAAAAAATACACTGATATTTTTCTTATAGATAAACAAGTGTATTGTGCACAGTTTAAGCATATAAACTCAAAAAATGAAAATTTTGAGTTGTGTCACTTTTGAACTGGGTGTGCGATATGTACTAACTGCAGCTAAAAACTTGTCTGCCTTTTTTAACAACCATTTGTAATTTTTAATAACACTTGTTGGAGTGACAGTACATTTCTATTTACTTTTGATTATTAAATTTAACTTAATAGAAGGGGGTTTTTGTTACCTGTGATTGTGTTTCGTGTTTTAGATTCGTTGTTGCTTGTAGTGCTAGTAAAAAATATAATGTTTACCAAAATATTCACCTGTTGAAGAGTTAAACTTCTGTAATCCGACTGGATTCGGTCTAATTTTTATTTCTAACATTAATAGACAGTCTTTTGATGTGAAATGCTTAAAATGAGCAACAACTTTTTGCAATTTTTGAGAAATTAATTGTTTTCGGGTACAATGTCAGTATTCAAGCGAGCGCTATTTTTGGTTCGGTGTAAGGAAGATGACGTTTCTTAAAATTGTTCTACTGTGAAAACCTATGTTTATGACATTATACATTTAAAATTTTTCAGAAACTTAAAAATTACACTTACAGAAAAGGCATGAAATAAAGAGCAAGCCACCAAGCTCGCAGTGTTTTTGAGAAAAATAACCAGGTTTGGTTAGATGGTGGAATTTTATTGGTAGACCCAACTCCAAGTTCTGGAAAAAAAGAAAAAAGTTTATGATATCGCCAAAGGAATTCCGTGCGATGTGCTCATGTCTGCGGCCAGCACTAGTTTGTACAATACTGGCATTAGGAATGCATTCATAGTCGTATCAAAAGAAGCTCTCGAGGTCAGAAATAAAGACCTTAGAAAATTTCGCTTACATCACACTCGGAAAAATGAACGGAAAAACAGAATAGAAGACTTGTTACATACACTATTTATTTCTTCAGATCCTTTCATTACCATGTTATCGAAAGGTTTAGTGCCCTCTTCAAAAACTGATAAGCTATAAGATAATGATGTTATCAGTCTTCTTTTAAATATAGATGAAGAAAATAATATGTCATATGATAGCTCACCAGATACCGAGTAGAGCAGTTTTATATGAAAATAAAAAAAAATTAAATAAAAAATGTTTAGACTTTAGGAAAAACTTTGTTTGTATTAATTTTTATTTATTGTATACATATTTATCTATATAAAACATTTTTCCGAATTAAAATATTAGCCTTTGTTCAAAAGTTATTAATAAATCTCCGCTAGATTAGTCATTTCTCTCACTGTTTCCCTGCTAATGAAAGATTACACGTTTTTTGTTTGAGATTTCTCCAAATTAATATATTTTACTAAACTGCTGAATATATTCATTTTGCACATCACTTTTATAAGTTTAAAATTTAAAAAGGCATTAGAGGAAGCAGTAGGCATGCACTAGTCATATTTTTTGTTACTGCCAAATTAAGATTTTTTGCTGAGATTAGGAACACACGAATAATGCAATAGATTTTTTGTCCCTAACTTTTTCTTCTGGATTGTTTCTAACCACATGTTACTTACCAATAACTAATTTCTCTATCAACGTATTTATTTAATTATAATGGTTATTCTATTGTTATTAAAATGTAATTTTTTACTCACTTAAGTATAATTAAATTTCAGCTATTATTATTATTTAAAACAACTTATACTTTTAATTTTAAAAATTATTTCAAAAATAAAAATTAAACCTATTCTATGTAAAACAGAAGCAGCTAATTTTTTAAATCTTTAAAGATTAAGTTGTTTTAGTTTTAGTTAAAATAACCGAGCAAGTGACAACAGTTGGTAACAGCTTCTAAAAAAAATTCTTAATTCGCTTCTCGATTACATTTTTAGAAATTATTTTCTCGGTTTTTGCAACGATCAATGAAAATGTGCAATATGACACTTGTTTAAGAACAAAGAATCACTCATTGTGAAACAAGTTTCAAACTCAAACAATTTAAGTCAGCTATTTAATCGAACAAACAGTTAAGCGCTTTTAACAACTTGGAAAAAACTGAAATACCCCATGTTACACTTTTAACAGGTATCACAGTAGGGAATCTACCGCATTCAAACACGAAAAATGCAATTAACAAACCTTTAAAAAAATCAAAGCTAATAGACATGAAACAATAACTTAATTTAGTTTAGTTTACTTAACTCGAGTAAAGGCTTCGGGTACAAACAAGTCCCTAAACATTTTTGTGTTTATAAAAAATTGTGTTGCAGCATTGCAATCAATGAATATCTAAAACCAAAACCAACTGAACGCAGTAAAAAATATACAAAACCTGGTGGTATGTCAGCAATGCTTGAAACGACACAAGCGACACGTTCAATATAGCACAAAAAATGTTTTTAGTTAATGCAACAAGTTGGCGAAAGGTTTAAATATTTGGTAGGGAATGGGACCAAAGGACACCCTATTCGATTTTAATGCTCATCTATTTCTAACTTATACTTTCTGCCGTGGTTTAATAATTTCGTTAATAAAAGCCTATTGCATAGCAAAAAGTTAACAAGGACGACGAAGGTAAAATAACTAACATTATCTGAAACTTAATATATGTATATGTGCCATGAAATTTTAATTGTCTTCTGCATAAAAAAAATGTTTAGAAAAATCATACATACATATATCAGTTTGTTTAAACAACTCTATTATTATTTAAAATAGGGTATCTCTGGAAAATTAAACAGACAACAGGTAAACTGTTTAAAGTACTTATTACTGCAACTACTGCATACATTTGTCTAAACTTGTTGCATAGAAATACAATCATTTACCACAACAAAGTAACTGAGAAAAAACCTCTAAGCCTTATTAAATAATAAAAAAAAAACATTTTAAAATGTTGGTTAAAAACTACTTGAATCGGCAAAGGAAATGAAGGAAGGGAGCACAAGCCTAAGCATTTTGACAAAACATTTAAGAAAGATCTCGTAATTTAAGCAGAGATTAAGCAGTAGCTGCATTTTAGAATTAAAAAAAAAAACTAGAAAAAAATTAATTTACTTAAATAAGCCGGCTTTAAAATGCTTTAGGTCTTAGCTTTGCATTTGTTCAACATCTAAAGCCAGTACTTAGTTGGCATTATTTCGGCCGTGGGCGCCAATAATTCAAAAAGTTAAAAAAAAAAACAAATAAATCCAGTAGTTAATTTTTTATTGCTTCTATTTTTACTAAGAATTCATTTATGGTTTATGTAAACGAGAAACAAAGTTCTCTCAATCGTATACAGCTGCAATTTGCAGTCGCAGTTTTAGTTGTGGTTTGGCTTCAACTGAAATTAACTTAAAAATATTTCTTTTGGTTTAATTAATTGGTTTTTTGTTGCTAAGTTTAGGAGTAGTTTTGTTTAATTTACTACTCAATTACGATTTAAAGTTAAAAGTGTCAAAAACTCAGTTAAAACTAAATGATGTAGATATTAGGTCTGTTCACTTATTTAATTATTGAAATAAAAAAAATTATTAACCAAATATTAAAAAATAAAAAAAAGTTATTAAACGTTTCACTACCAAAAATTTGCAAATAAGTAAGTGCACTGTGGGGGGCCGATCACAAAAAAAAAGTTTACATATATTCAACCTAAAATTACACATCATATTTGCCCCTAAGTTAAACAGCAGTAAAACTTACATGTTCCGAAAAAGTTCAAAAATTGTCAGTTTTCTTAAACTAAAAAAAAAGTAGACAAAAAGTTTATATAAAATAAGCGGTTGTGTAACCAAACCCAAAAATTTAGGCTTAGAAATTGTTGATTAGACATAATTCTTCATTTTAAGACCCTGTCTTTTACTGTTTAAAGGTTTAAGCAGTTTAAAACTAACACCTTTATTACTATGCATTTTGCGTTCCGCACCACTGTGCAACGTAGTAAATTATTAAATTATATTGGTTGATATTCATAGTTATAAACTAAAGTCGGTTCTTATTAAAAACGACTTTAAATTAAAAACCTTTTATTAACTCTTTTGCTATTATAGTCAAAAATAAAGTATGTTTCAATTTAAACCAGCTTTAAATGAGTTGGTCATCAAATCGTAAAATGTTTTCATACAATTTGTAACAAAGCTGATTTTGTATATTGTTGACGAATGAAACAAAAAAGAAAAAACAGAAATGCCAAAAAAATTTATAAAATGTATTTCTTGTCTAATATTTTGAAAGGTTTTTCTTTCAATCATTTTTTTAAGTTAATTTTGTTTACAAAAACACACAGATCAGTTTGAAAAGTTATTCATAGCAGATATTTAAAAAAAAATCTTTCTAAACAGTTTTTTGACAAATTTATAATAATATTTAATTATTTAATACATCAGCTAAAAATATCAAAATTTCTAAGTAATTTTTTTCCGTAAAAAATGTTACCCTTTTCGCCTTTTTTTGTATAATTGCTTTTTACAATGCACTGGTCAGAGAACCTTGCAAAATTTGATACCAAATTAAAGGCCTTTAATAGATCTATCGCAGTGAATACAATTATTTTGAAAATGTTGATGTTCAATTTTGTATAGATCTTTGGAATATATTTTATTTGGTATCTAATTTGTAAGCTCTTAGACAACTTTTCTTTAAAAAAATAGTTTTTATATTTCCAGGAAAGAAACCACTATTTCATATACTAAAATTTGTTTTCAAAATGTGATAAATAAAGAACTCTATTTAAAACCATGATTTTGATGTGGGCTGAGCGGAATTACAATTTCGAAACCAGGTCCGGTTTTTACGGTTTTCTTTCATCGGCACCAGTAGTACAAACTTAAGCCTGAATAAATATTATTATAAGAATTTATCATATATTGAATAGCTTAACGAATTATAAATGACAATTATATTTCTTAAGTGATTTCTCAATATAAACAAATTATTGAAAGAAAGTAATAGTAAATCTTTGGGACTTCTGATAAGAGATTATTTTAGGGCTTCCTTTTTTGCAGCCTGCTGCAGTATAGAAAATTTGTTTTATTAAACTTAAGTGACACAAAAATTGTCTCTTAAAATTGTCACATCACGACTATTTATTTTGGCCGTAACTTTAGGAGAATATCTATGCCATATGAATATTTCTTGACACTGAGTATAACATATATAAAACTTAGAAAAATTACGTTTTACATTTTACATTTCCCAATTTAAAATATTCCCATTAAACAAGATCAGTTAATTTTAAACTGTCACGCACCTTCACAAAGTTAAGCCTTTATTCTGTATCTGATTAAAGTCTAAAAAAGACTCTTTAATTTTAAAATATTTTTAAACAAATTAATCCTTTATATTCCTACAATATTTAGTTTCTACAGAAAACGTACTAACAATACAAAATATAAAATGCTTCTTACTACTGATTTCCCATCAGATATGATCGAAATGTCTGCACTAACTTTGCATGATCTTATTAAGCTCGCCTTTAATGATTGTGTCTCTACTCGAAAGAGTGTGAGTGAGTGACTGTGTGTATGCGTGATTTCGATGTATGTTTGTACAATTGAGCCATAATGAAATCTTAGGTATGTCATTAGGCTTACAAAATGCAAAAGTGAGATACAATTTTTCTTATGTGTTTGTTTAAATTCATAAGTGTAGCAAGTAAATTAACTAAATAAGCCCAGTGCAAGTATTAAACGTTTACGAATAATCGCAATAGTACGTGTATGCGTTTAAGCAGTCGAATATAGACAAATATTGAACAATACTTCTTGGACAGGGTTACCAAATTGAACTTTTAGGCGATTTTATTTAGGTTACGGTTTTGTCTTCTGGCCCACCTGTATATATACAAATAAATAACAATATTCATTAAGTCATATTATAATTAGGTGGAGGTATATTATGGTCAAATGGATATATATTTTAATCATATTGGACTATACTATGGCTGTTTGGAATCATATTATGGTAATAAAAAAGTAAGTTATAATTATGTGCGATCATTTTATGATCATAAGAAAAACATTTAATGGTCGTGTGGGATCATATTACGATTATAAGGGACTTAATTATGATCATATGGGATTATACAATGATTATATGGAACTATTTTTTTGATCATGCAAAATAAAGTTATGATAATTTATGGTCATAATATTGTTATATAATGACATTTTAATTAAACTTTATATGATTAAAATCAATTACTTCATAGTTTAGCTACAATCATATAATTCAATCATGGTATGATGCTATTAGATGTTATGTTTTTTCTTTGCGTGTACTTTTGGAAATTATTATTTTTGATGAAATGATTTTTAATCTTTTAAATACTTAACTGTCTCATTTAATAGTGTGAACAATATTTTCTGTAAATTGGTAAGTACCCCACGAAAACCTAGTCATTCATTATTGATGGTACATATAGGGTGAATGAAAAAAATTTCTATTTAAAAACAAGGTTTAGTGCTACTTAGCAGTCTATCGTTTTTATAACAATACAATAGTTTTACCCCCACTTTAAATTGTGATGATCGGTTAAGAATCACTTTCCGAGTCAACTATAAATATAAAAAAACATATCAGAGCAGGTGGAACGTTTCACGTTTTAAATGCAGTTATATTTTTTCATATTACGCATGGGGAAATTAAAAAAAATTATATTTTACAGACCAATCTTAATTATAGCATTAAGCGTTGCGTTAAATGGACTCTAGTGCTACCGCCGCAGTGACCGACCTTAATAAGAGCGTTAAAGTTGTGTCATGAACAGTTAACTTAACTTTTAAACAAAAACATATAAAATAGTGAGTAAATCGTTAGCCTAAAGTAGATTAAATGGCATTACTTTTCAACAATAACAAAACCGTCCGCATCCAACTTCACTTCCTAACGAGCTGTCAATATCGGATTTTCCGCTGACACCGCGCTGTTTCGGTTTGCTTCATACAATTTATATAAACATAAGAATTTTTGACAGATTGACACCGTTCAGCGCGAAGTGAAGTGAAACTTTTAGCCCTAAATTCAGGACCGTTTAAATGTAGTGTTCTCTCACATTAGGTCAAAAAGTATTTTAAAATTCGTTTTATGTTAGTTATTGTGCGGCAACCCTATTGCCAAATTGTGTACGAATGTTTAACAAGTTTAGTTAACTGAAAAATTGAAAAACATGTTGTAAACAAGATGTAGCACATTATTGTCTGTTTTAACGATCGATTTTTTTGTTGGTTCTGTGGGTTTTTCGAAATTTTTTATTTTTTGTTTTTTTTTATTGATCTTAAAGGATTCTCACTCGCAGTGAGACACTGGCGCTATAAAAAAATGAAGAAAAATACAATAATTGTCTATAGATATAAAAACAAGCAATAATACGATCATGTAAACTGCAATAACTGACGACAAACACTCTACAAAAGCACAACAATAACAACAACAACAATAGTTGTTCAAATATTCGTATCTGACAAAATAAGCCTTTTTGTTGTGGTTGTTGTTGGTTTGACCAGACAAATATCTCAGATTGCCAGGCTAACATGTGAGTGCATGTGTGTATGTATGTATACGAAGCCAGCGAACTAGCAAGCGATCAGTGTTGCAATATTGGAAAGCGTCGAAAGATTTTAACAAAACAGCTTGTTGTCGCTTTAGTGTGCAGCAGAAAGCAGCAGCAAAACACACAATTGATTTTAATGTCGTTTTCGTATGGGTTGCATTTTTAAAGATCATCTCATTAAGTTTAACATAAAAATTGTTGTGTTGCATGCAAGATTTTTTGTCGTATCCCATCGTTGTCGCTTGTACATATGGCTATTTATTGTTGTTGTAGTAACCAAACAACAATAACATTAAAAAGTATTTAAAGGATCTTTGTTTTGGTTTGCGAGTAGAAAAAAAAGCACTGAACACATATAATAAAGATGCATTCATCGATGGCTAAGATCATTTTGTCGATACTTAGCAAGTTAAACATGAGTCACACACAGCCTGGATTATAGGCATAGATTTGTTTTTTCCTCTCTTTTACACAACTGTGTTGGCCTAAGTGTATTTCAAGGGTGCATTGTAATATGATGAGTATTATACCGGATTTAAGTTTCCGAAGAGTATTTTCTAAGCCCTAAATGACATGTTAGATGCATAAACTTTTTGTGTTAGACCAATTTTTTTGTCCATTTCTGATCGAACATTTAACGTCAAAAGGCATATCGTGCTTTTAACGAACGGATACCGTCAAACCACCTTAGAAGATAACCTCAAAGCTTACCTGCAATGCGAGTAAGACCACATTTGTAAATTAAGCATATTAATTGCTTAATGTGCATTACATTAATAATTATAATTGAATGTAACTTTTGTGACAGGCTAAAATATATGCGTCATGACGCAAAAATTCGATATTTGGTCGTGCCGAATATTAAATTCTCTCCACCAATTACAAAGTAAAAGTGGATACTGTTTATTTCAAAAAAAATCTATAAAAGTATTATTTATAAAAAAAAAAAAAAATATTTAAGACGCATTTCTTTGAAATTGTCAAACGCTTGCTTTTGAAACTAATATTTTAAAAGCCGGATTTCTTTTTTTTAAGTTTTAAGTCTTAGATATTTAAATCGCTTTGTATTTAATAACACTTAATATTGTCCAAAGATATTTTACTATTTGTTGTTGTTGTAATATTTACAGTACATTTGAAAAATTACTCCCACAAATTATGTTTAATGCCTTTATAAACTTTCTTTCATGTTTAGAGAGAAAAAGTTTACTTTAACAAATTTTATTATTTTTTTTATAACGTTTTTATTTTTAAGGAATTTTTGATTGGCTTTTTTGCGATTAATCTGTGCTACGAATGAGAAACAAAAAGGAGTTTGCTTGTTTAAAAGATTTTGTCCTTTCTTCTTTTCTCTCTCTTCTATGATCTACAGACTTTGGAAAGAAAACTTTCCCTGTGGATATCTATCATTACAATTATTTCTGCACAAAACCTTGTTTTTATTAAAACGTTTTGGTTATTTTATGGAGTAAGGTAACATTGATTCGTATTTGCTTAATTATTTAAATATTATTATTTTTACTTAACAGACTTAATTGCTGAATTTCATGTATTTCTGTTCAGTAGTTTGGAAGTTATTTCACTATTTTCTACTATTTAGCCGGTTAATCAGTTTCTGACTTTCAGTTTCAGTTTCAAACTTAATAATACCCACTAGTGGTAATGAAGGGTATTAGAACTTATTTCTACTGAAGTTTAGTAATTAAATTATATATCGTTGGTCTCATGTAGAAAGGCCCTAACTCGCATTTTTTTCGAAATTTACTTTTTTTAGTGATATCAATACATTTCACACATATAGAGCTCGTCACAAAAAATTAGTGCAATATTTTCAAAAATAATAAATAAGCAATTGTATAACAAAAGTAACATGTTGATGCAGTTTCAATTATGTTTTTACCTTCTCCTGTAAAATTACAATTATGTGGGTTAGGACCTTTCCACCTGAGATCAACGATATGTGATGGTCCTTTGATCAAAAATTCTATTAAAAACATTAAACAGCCAGCCCGATCCAACTAAATTCTACTTTGATATATTAAATAGCAATATATCACTCATTTCATTATGGTTGATCATACCTGCTAAAAAAGAAAAAAATAAAAACGATATGAAAAACATTGAGGCAGATATTCGAGTATGTGATGACAAATATGTGCGCCACCGTACACGACATTATTTAAGTACTTTTATCGTACTTATTTGCCTTCTTTGGAAGCTGAAACCCAAGATTTTGTATAAAATCGGACAAAAAACAAAATATATTTTTTTAAATAAGTTGTTATTGTTTGTTTTAAGCTGTTTAAAGTCTCATTATGCCATTGAGTTTTTTTTCTACTCTTCTGCTGTTTGTTGCAACAACTTCAATTTTCGTTTAAACAGATGAAGTGTTGCTGATTGCATGACATTGTTGTTGTTGCTGCTGCTATTGGCATTGTTGTGATTCAGCAAATAAGTTTTTTTTGTTGGTGAACTTAACTACGTGAACTTAGAAAGAAAAAATCGTGGTAAAAGAAAAACGAATGTTTTTGGCAACGCACGTTAGTTAACATACACATAAGTATGTATTAACTAATGATGTTTTTGGAGATTTTATTTTGCGTTTTATTATAAAGTTGTATCGATATTATTGTTTAACATTACAAAGAATAAAAAGAAAAAAGATTATTTCATTTAAGAGATTCATTAAATTTAGATAAATTCTTTAGATTTTAAAGTTTTTATTTCTTTGAGATTTTTATTTAAAAGAAAATGTATTTATTTAGTTATTGTTAAGTTTTCTTTCTTATTTCGTTGTTCAAGTTCGGGCGACTATTAACCCAGCAATAAATTGCATTCCTGTAATGAGTTAAAATGCTAAAACACTGTAATTGAACTACACGCAAAAAAAAAAACATGGTTGAGTATGGTTACGGT
>NDXZ01053334.1:0-11239 GCA_003055125.1 Paykullia maculata
AGGTAATTAAGCATTGTATCCTTTCAAAGATATAATTATATAACTATAAAAGTATAGGTATATGCTAAATTGAATGCTAAGTTTTGTTAGAATTTGATTTTTGTGCTTATATCATATGTCCAATTTCATAAAATGATATACCTATGTATATATGTACATGGGAGTCGTATCAACATATTTTATTTTTCAAGATAAAATGAGTTTGATAATATTTTGCATATTTAACTATTTACTTAATCACGATAAGTGCAATATACATATATGTATTATATTGTGCTAAATTTTTATTACGGTTCTGGCATAGGTCAGCCAAAATATGTGCTGAATTTTATCTTGTTACCATTTTCAGGGCTTATGAGCGTTAAGGCTATTTTCAAGTGTAGGCCCTTTCAGAAACAAATAACGGACCGACCAACAATATTTTTTTTATACGAATATGTAGTCAGGTTTGGATTTTAGAATCCATTTTTGGAAATTAATTATTATAACCCAAAGCAAAGTAAAAAATATATAATATATTTTTACAAAAGGGCTAGCACCTAACCATAGAAAGAAACCCCGTCAATCCTAACAAGTGTATGTATGTGCATGTAGTCGCCTTACCATTATGTTAATGTTAAGAAATTAAAAAATAAAACAGCAAAAAAGTAAACACACATATTAATTTAATTTTAAAATCTACAATATATGTATTTTGTTGGCGTCGTTAATAAATTTAGAGTTTACACAAAATGTAAGCAATTTTTGCTGATTTAACATATCAACTAAATAAAACCTAAACAAAATTTTCATGGGAATTGTTAAATATTTCAATAGGAACCTAATGTTAGGAAGGAATGTTCAATAGAAATGTATAAGTAATGTCTTTTTTAATTTAAAATTTTTTATTAGCTAAAATATTTTTTAAATATTTTATTTTAATTTAGCATTGAAAATAAAATAATATAATAAAACTTTATTGAATCATTAAGGTACTCCTAAGGGCAAAAAAGGTGAAACAATGGCTACAGCAACCAAAGAGAGTGGTGCAGTAAGTAGTGGTGGCAGCGAGTCAAGAGCTTCAACACCTTCAAAAGAACTAAATACTTCATCAAGTACAACAACAAGTACAAGCAGTGGTACACCTGCCATAGTTGGAAGAAGCAATCGCTCTAAACAAATTGCCACACCCGTAATTAGTGAATTAAAGAAAGAAGCCGCTACAAAAGATGATGTAACAAAAGACGATAAAGATGAGTCTGTTATTAAAAAGAAAAGGGGTACCTCCACATCAACTAATCCTGATAAAACTGCAACCACAACGGCAGATGAAAAATTAACTACCACTAGTAGCAGCGCTAACCTTACTGTTGTAAGTAGTACAATAACGTCAACAACCTCTTCTACTACAACTACAGTTGCAGTAACCGTAGCAGCAGCAACACCTGCTTCAGCAATTTCGACGGCATCTTCTATTAATCGCTTAGACTCTTGTGTTGAAAGCGAAGAGAACTTTTTGTCTAAAATAGAGGTTAAAATTAAAATACCCGATGAACTGAAACAATGCTTAGCCGATGATTGGGATGCCATTACGCGTCAGCACAAACTTTTAGACATACCCGCCAAGATAACAGTACAAGATATAATTGATCAGTATATCAATTTGAAAAAGTCAGCCAAATCTTCGAATGCATGCAAAGAGCTGGCCATATCAGATGTATTGAATGGCGTTATAGAATATTTTAATGTCATGCTGGGCTCTCAACTACTCTATAAGTTTGAGCGTATACAATATGCTGAGATTTTACAACAATATCCTGATACACCGTTGTCCAAATTGTATGGATCTTTTCATTTGTTACGCCTATTTGTAAAATTAGGTTCAATGTTGGGCTATTCAGCCTTAGATGAGAAGTCAATGCAAATGCTTTTAGTGCATTTACACGATTTTCTCAAATTTATGGTTAAAAATAGTGCTACATTTTTTAGCATGACCAGTTTTGTTAACGTAACTCCGGAATATCATCGTCATACTCAATGATTTTAATTATTTTTTCCACTGCCTTGCAACTTATTGTTTTCACGATTTATTTCATAAATTTAATTTTTCTTTTTGTGTTTTTATTATTTTGAGGTTTAAAATGTTCTTTTTTTCAAGGAATGGAAATTGTATGTTTTTTGAGTTATATTTTTTTCATTAAAAAAATTAGCTATCAATTAATAAAGTTTTAGTAATATTAACAAGTTATTTGTTTTTTTTTCTAGAAATTTTTAACAAGAAACCAGCTAAGCTTGAAAGCTGTAATCCATAGTTCCAGTTTTAGGTGACATTTTAAAGGGGGTCGACATATTAGTTCAAGGCTGATTATTACATTTTATATAAAAATACATGGTAAACCAAAATTTAAATAAATTATGTATTTAATTTATTAAAAGCACTTAAAACTACATAATTTTTTACAATTTAAACATATTTCTATGAAGTATCTTTATTTTTTTCTCCGCCATTTTCGTCATCCTCACTACTACTACTGCTGGTTGGATAAAACTCACTGTAATCTTTGGGTTTATTTCTAGCACCTTGTTCTTCTTCCAGATAGGTATTTTGAACTTGTAATATTTCTTCACTAGACTTACAGGCCGCATATCTCTCCAATAAAGTATCATTGAGTTCTAAAAACGAATGACCCCAAGAAAATTTTCCCATATACCACTTAGCTTCTTCACGAAAGCCACATATGAAAAGGGTGGCTGCTATTGCCTCTACGCAACTTAATTTACAAGGCTTTCCATAATTTATGGGATTGGCAGCCACTAGAAATGGCAACAGACGTGGGTGAGGACTACGCATTTTTGAAAATGGTGTTTCATCCAACTTAGCCCATGAACAATCTACCACAGCTACACCTGAGTTAATCACAATTTCCTTATCTACTGGACTTACGCAGCTTACACCCACAGGTGTTAATACTAGCCCAGCAAATTTTTGACCTAAACGTAGATTTTCTATTAGACCTAATCTTGATAGTTTACGGCCTGAACATTTTTTGGGATCGCAATGATTAAGATCCCACATGGCAATAGGAAAATCAGGTGATTTGCCATGACTCTCTATTTCGGCGCCGGACGATGATGAGCCTTCAGAGCAAGAACTGTTGTCTGAATCCGAAGCCAGCTCACCTTCTGTTTGAGCTAATGATCGTTTGCAATTGCGGTTGGACTTAACATTACGATACGGAGCATTTTTTCTGCTGCCTCCTGCCCCTCGTTTACCCTTTCCATGATTGCGGGAACTCATCGAAAACCAATTAAATATTTAGAATTGTTTACAAAAATGACAACTCGTGTTTTAACGCAACATCTGTTGTGTAGTAAAATCGGGATGCCAGATGAAAAAGTTAATGAAAGAAAGGTATCATATTTTCGGAATTTAGGTTTCTTTAAAACTAAAAATTTTTTCTAAACAAAATCAACAAGTTTTCTTTTAAAATCATCATATTTACCTCATTTTTATTTTTCGATAAATAATTTCTTGAAAAACATTTTCTGTAAATAAGGATAGTAGCTCTTTAAAACAAAAAAACTTTAATAATTTTTGTAAAACTTAAAAGCGTATCAAAAATCAAATTTATTTATAATCAAATCAATTATTTGGTTTCCGTCCAATTGATTATTGTTCTCGATAACTAAATCCCACTGATCAAAATTATCTAAGCCACACTCAGATTCAATATCATCAATGCCGGCTGTATAAATCCATCCTCTTTCGGCACGTATTATTTCAGGACAAGTCAAACGTATGGTTAAAATTTTATTACCATAATGTTCTCGGAAGTATTTTATATCATTTTTACGTCTTATATCGCAAACTATAACGATTTCGGCTTCAGCTAAATTAAAAAAATATATCTATACATATATAAGGTTTACCTTAAAACTTATTTATAAAAACTCTACCTTTTTCCATGGCTACTGCACAGAAATATCCGTAATCCCTGGCTCTTATCTCATCACTCCAGGTAATCATGTCCTTACGATATTTCTCCTTGTATGGACCATCACTTAACAATTCTTTCAAATCAAGATTCATTTTTCGTGCCCATTCTGATTTAATTGGTTCAGATATGCGTACAATTTGGCTCCGTTCACCTAATCTTTTTAAAAATAGTATATATTTATGTATATATTGACCTTACTTTGATCTTTTAATTTTTATCTTACCGTTTTTGCAATTTCTCAGATAAATAGTCTTTGCCGCATTTTCTTTTACCACTTATTAATAATACTTGTTTTATGTTGTTAGCCATTGTCCAAGGTGCTTCTACTTACTCGGTAGCTGTGATGCTTGTTAGTAGGTTTATGGAAGTTATGCTTAGGCTTATAATCTATTTAGGTTTTGCGTATGCTTATACAATTTTGCTAAACAAAAATAAATTGCTTTTTGTATAAAATTTACATTGTTTAAAAAATAATTATTTTGTTTGCATTTCAATGTTAGAGAGAACTAAGCCCACCTTCTTAAAATCAGCGGCTAGTTTCCGCCGGTCTATTTTTGATAATAACGCCGCCAAACAGTGTGACCTTTTATACTTTTAGAATTAAGGCGAATATGAATTAAATAAATTCGCCATGTTTAGAATGCTGCAAATGAAAAGCAGAGTAGTTTAAATCTATTTACATGTTTACCAAATTAAAATAAAATTTACAAGCAAATTTATTATACCCTTCACCAGAGGCGATTTAGCCATGTCCGTCTGTCTGTCTGTCTGTTGAAATTTTTCCCAGCCCCCCGATGTCGTTAGTGGTATCAAACAATCAGAAATTCTCCCGAGATGTTTGCTATTGAAATCCAGTAATATCGCTTAATAATTGACCGAGATATAAATCAAAAAACACGACCACCTATTTTTTTTTGTGTGTAAATGTGTCTTACACACAAATATAATTTTTGTGTAAAAATTTGTTTTGAGAAATTTCAAAAAATTTCGAGATATAAGTAAAAAAAAAAACACGTAGTGAAGGGTATATAAGATTTGGCACAGCCAAATATAGCGCTCTTACTTGTTTTTTCGTTCCTCTTGTGAGGAATTTTTTCGTTTGCAAATAATTGCAAAAAAAAAATTTGTTAATGCTTTTTATTTTTGTACAACTTTTCCAAACTGTATCAACATTTTTTAAAGTAATTTCAAAACTTTTTATTATTTCGGCACGCTGTTACAACAGCGCTTTCCTTGAAAATAAATCAAAGGTATATTATTTACTTAAAAATAGTTTTACAATTAGGTGAAGTATTTTTCTTAAAATCTAAAATTTAATTTCTAGTGAAAGTACCTTTTTCGTTAAATTATTAAATGAAAATATCTTTTTTTAATTTAAAAAGGGACAATAAATTCTACAAAAACTTCGGAAAATAACTTGTCACAATTAATGTTAGTTATTTTTTTATAAATAATAATAAAAATTTAAGAAATATATTGTCAAAAATTTGAAAAATAGTAAACGGAATAGAAACAGTTTTCTCATTCTATAAATGTAATATATGTACATATGTACTAAAAATTTTACATTTAAATTAACAAAACAATACGTACATATGTATGTTCGTAAAAGTATCGTCAAATCGGACGAGAGCATCGCCGCTGTCCATGACCTTACCGCGCACAAAACTCAAACTTTGTACTAACTCATTTTTATAATAAAGTTTATAATTATTATTAGTTTTGCAAAAATGAAATTTTTATTATTTGGTGCTATTCAATTGAGTAACTTGCCAATAGATTAGACAGACGTCACCAAAACAACATGACTGCCATAGGTCGTCAAAGTCTATCCACCCTAATTTAAAAATCTTTTATTTTTATATTTCGTAATTAAATACAGATATTTTTTGTGGTCATAAAATTTCCTAAATAAATTCAATTTTAAAAATGCACCTGTGTAGGTGCATACAGAAATAAATGTTTTAAAATTGAATTATTTGGTTTATCTGTAAATATTATTGCTTTAATATAACAATATTGTCAACTACATATTTAAAAGCTAAACAAAAAGTTTAAAAATTATTTAACCCACACAATGACGCAATTAATTAAAAGAACCTGGAACTTAATTATTTCTAAATAAAATTCTTCTTTTCTTTTTAAAACAAATAATTTTATTAAAAACACAAATTCGAATACATAGAACATTTAACAGTGTGATGACATAAAAATAATAAAGAAATTAACACTGTTTCCGAACAAAATTTTTTAAAACTAATAAAAATTTATTATATTTTGGCGAATAAATAAAAATTTTTTGAAATGATAATAAAATAAAAAAAAATTATAAATGGAGAATTTATTAAAACCTTAAAAAAGAGAAAAATATGAATAAAACTGAGATGAAAAATAAATTAAACATTTTATTTTATTTTTAAATAAAATCAAAAACTTACATAAATCTAAGTTTTTCTGTGCGACTTCGTCTTCGTTTTTTAAACGTATTCTATATGCTAATCCAGGATGTTAAAAACTATTGTGCCAAATCGTGACGCGTCATCTTACTTTCACATTGGCAACACCTACTATTAATACAATTTATAACGAATAAAAATATTTTACTGTCTATCAAAGGTTGTAAGCTTTCAGTGTACCAAGTTTTGTGTAAATCCTCAGAGCCGCTTTTGCATTTTTTAGCTACAAAGATTAAAAAAAAAACCATAAAAAATCTCAACATAAAAACTTTTACCTTTTTTTTTAAAAAATATTGCAAATATTTATAGAAAAGAATTTAAAACCTTTTTGAAAATATATAGAGAACTTGTCGATATTCTACTATAAAAGAAAATTTATCAAAAATTTGGTAAAATATTTAAAACAATTTATTAAAAGTTATTAATCAACATTAAGTAGAAAAAACTCTGATTTACGAGTGAACAAATTTTTTTAATAGAAAATTTATACATTTTTTTACTATCAATTTTATTTAATTAGAAAATTTATATAAATGAAATAACTAACGAAAAGTTTATTTAAAAGGAAAATAATTCATCACGAATACGCGTCTGGCGGGAAGGGTTGGAACCACCTGGAAAATAGAAAATTTATGAGCTAGCAGGAAAACTGGCCAGTAAAATCGGTCAGCAAAAATTCATATATCTCATTTTAATATTATGATATCAAAAACTGTTACAATCCTTTAATGTAGCACAAATTTTTTGGTAGCAAAAAGAAAAAATAAATGAAAAAAACTTTTTTTTAATCGAATACATATTAGAAAATGTTAAAAAATTTTAATTTGCAAAATGGTGTTAAAAGGAATTTATAGATACGGATAAGCATACATATGTGTACATACATAAATATACCAAATATATACATATGTATGTATATACATACTTAACACATTTTTTAATGATTAAAATGTAGGTTTTTGTTTTTTTTTTATTTAAAAATAAAAACATAAATTTAGAAATTGTGTGAGTGTAAAATGTGAAAATAAAAATACAACATTTTCGTGAAAATTTCTCTTAACAAAATACTACAAAAAGTTTAACAAAATATATAGAAATATTTTTGGTTTGTTAAAAACAACAATAACACTTCAAGTTCATTTGTTTTGTTCAACGTAAAATTGAATTAAGCATCACAGAATGGTTTTGTTTGTATTGGGTTATTAAATAATACATTATTTTAAGAAAAAAAATTAAACTTTAACTTGTAGAAAAACGTTATTCCTTTTTTGGCTAAAGTATACGTTTAAAATTTTAAAAACAAGCAATGTCAACGTACAAATGTACAAAATTGCCATGACGACAAATAAATCTACATGCACATGCTCATATATATGTATGTGTGTATGTACGTATGAATAAAATGTCAACACAAATTCAGTTAGCAAATACTTGTTTTCGTATTATGGGAAAATATTGCTGATTGAATTTAACAATCAATACATATGTACACCTATACATATGTACATCTATACATATGTACATCTATACATATGTACATATTTTTTAAGTTTGCACATATGCACATAAAATATAACATTTTGATTTTTTAATAAAGCGCCATTTTGACGCCATAATTTGATCTCTATTTTTTGTTTAACCCCTATTATCAACCAATATACCATATGATTTGTCCGGTGTTGTCAGAAAATAAATTTTAAGATATGATTCAAGAAATCCGAAATAAAATTATGCTATTTTCACAGACGAATGCCATTTCTTCCGCATATTACTTTATTTCTATTAAAGTTTAACGTCTTTTTTAAAGGATTAACAAAATTAAAAATCCTTTTTAAAAAAGTTTTATTATTTTGAAAAACAGATGAAATAATTTTCAGTTTTATTTATTATACAAATTTATTTAATTTTTTTTTTTTTTACATTTAAAGGTTTTTAAAAAGCAATTAAAATTTTGTATAAAAACTCATTAAGTTTCAGAAACATACTTACATATATGATAAACATAAGTATGTACTCTTATTTATAATTGAGCCGTTTATTTTGAAAGTGGCATAAGTCACTTTTTCAAAAAAATCGAGTTAATGGCAACACTAAATACAATTGAACGGTATCTTCTTATTTTTAAAAAATTTGCACTCAATAAAAAAAAGTGACTTATGCCACTTTCAAAATAAACGGCTCAATTAAAGCTAAAACATTTTAGTGCAAAACTTGTTTTATAAAAAAAATTATTGATGTAAAAATTTAAAAAAAAATAAATAAATAATGCTTGACAAAAACAAAAAAAAATATAGTAAACAGCATTTGGAGCCTTTTCTCTTAAACTGAATGTATTTTTATGAAATGAAGTTTTAAGTTTATCACTAAAAGTACTGAAGTGGCAACACTAGAGCTGTCATTCCATATAGGCCCGATTTGTCTGGCATGCTTAGAGTGTGCATAATGCACTACGACTCAATTTGTGTATGTTCGTTAAAACTCCTTTAGATTGTCTAAACGTTAGTCTTTTTTGTTGTTGTTGTTGTAAATTAAGATCATGTTATTATTTTTTGTGTTTGTTTTGATTTTAAAAAAGGAAATCTAACTTTGAACTACTTTACTGACCAAAAATAAATAAAAAAAAACGTTTTGTACTTTAATGGCCAAGGCAAACAACTTTTAAAGCAAACATAATGTTTTGCCAATATTATTTAAAAATGTTTTGCGTTAGTATGACAGTTATGATAGTTTTTTATTTATTTATTTATTTATAATTTGTTCAGTTTTAGAAATGTTTTCTTAAAAAATAGCAGATAAAATTTTTTTATATATAAAATATAATTATAAATTAAAACAAAGGATACTGGGGAGAAAAATTACGATTATATACCCTTTGCATTACAAATTAATTTTTAGAAATAATGTGACATGTACATACATACATACAAACATACAAACATACAAACATACAAACATACTTGAGAGTTAATTTACTTTTTTAGATTCTTAAAAAATTCTATGTTCGTAAGCTTAAAAAATTATGAGGCATCTTAATTTGTCCTGCTATTCATGTAAACATATGTAGGTAAGTGTTTATTTTTTATCCTACAAACATTTTTTTAAGTAGCAGCATATTTGTTGTTATTGTTTTTTAAGTATATTTAAAAAAAAACCCTGATTTTAATGCTTGTTTAACAGCATATTATATGACATGTAGTTTAAATATAATGTTTTTGCATATTTTGTTTAAAAACGTATTTTGTTTTATATTAAAAGTTAAAATTTTGTTAAACAATTCCATACATACATACATATATAATGGTAATACAATTTTTTTTAATAAAAAATTAAGGAAACTTTTAGAGAAACTATTACATTACTTTACTTTAAATACGTTATATTTTGAATACAATTCATTGTTTATTGTAAGCTACGATTTTTCCAATCTTTTTGGCAACATATGGATTTCATCCTAAAGAAGGATAGAAACGATCTAAGCTAATATTGTATGTTTTTTTTCTGAATTAAAGCAAGAAAGCTTGCAATTATTCATCTTTAAACTTTTTTGACTTTCTTGGCACAGGTGACAAGGGTATATGTATATAAGTTTGTCATTCCGTTTGTAATTTCTACAATATTCATTTGCGATTTCATAAAGTATATATATTCTGAATCCTTATAGATAGGGAAGTTGATTTAGCCATGTCCGTATGTATGTCTGTTGAAATCAACTTTTCGCAGCCACCCGATGTCGTACGAACTCAAGCAATCAGAAATTTCACCGAGATTCTTGCTATTAAAAATCCCGAAAATCCGACTATTAACGAGATATAAGCAAAAGATATAGGCGAAAAACCTGTATGGTCTAAAATTCATATCATAAAAAAATCAAGTTTTCTAAGACTTTAAATATCTTTCGGACATGTAAATACATACTTACATACACGTAGTGAAGGGTATAAAAGATTTGGCACAGCCGATTAAAGCTCTCTTACTTGTTTGAAATCATTTTAATTAAACCGTTGCAAATATTGATATCAAGATATAGTTAACTACAAATGAGTTTTAAAGAAGAAACGATTTGTTTAACAAACTTTGCGAAGATCGAACCACAATTGACCTTAGCTTCCATACAGAGCCCGTCGCCGGGATTTACCAAAACGTTTTTAAGATTGTTATTGAAATCGAAGTAAGGCCATAGCTAGTGTTAGTTCCCACCAGTGTTGCCAATTTAGCATATTTATTGCTAGATTAAGCATATTTTTAACTCAATAAAATGCTATATTTTAATTTTTCTAGCATTTTCTAACTGTTTTGGGATTGCCTAGCATATTCTTCTTCTTTTTTTAGGAACACTGGCACTCATATAGGTCGACTCGCGAAAATTTATCACAAATAAGTTTTTATATTAAACAAAACACTCTCTACTTGTTTCGTAATAAATTAGGCTTTTACATTTTTGTTTTTATTTAAACAATTTGTTATTAATTTAAAAAATTTGGTGTATATACATTATCATTTATTTTATATTATGCATCTCTGTGTGTGAATGTATGTATGCATGTGTTATACAGTGAAATAAATCAAGAGATCAGCTGCCAGGAAATGTAAATATAAATTACAAGAACGCCTTGCCATTTATTTTTGTGAATTATGTATCAGCTAAATTATAAAAGAATATGCAAGTAGATAAAAGAATACTAAGAGTTTGTTTTTATATAAAAATAAAAAAATACGATATAAAAAAGTTTATAGACAACAAAATTATTTAGATACTAGAAAAAATTTGTAAAGCAATGTAAAAACTGTGTAATAATGTGTGTCTAT
>NDXZ01053369.1:0-10117 GCA_003055125.1 Paykullia maculata
TGAAAATAGATCAGAGACAAAAAAGTTGATATTGCTTTTAAAGAGGGTTCTAAATTTACAATAATATCTTTTTTGTATGGTCCAGCTTCAGATAGTTGCAAATGTTTGTTTGTAACTCCCTTTTTAAAGTTAAGTTAAGGGTCAAATCTTGTCAAGCCAACCAAGGGGTGTAATCTGCCTTCTCTGAATTTGTTGATTTTTAGTAGGCATAAAGTATTTTACAAAACTAAGACAAATACAAAATTTGAGGGCATTGACCCATTTAAATCTATTAAGGATAAACTAGAAGAGTATAATTTTCTTTCAAAATACATATCTACCTTTACAGTAGAATTTATATTTTTAGATACAAAAATGCCTCCACTTTGAAGAAAATCATTTTTAACATATTTTTTACCTTTAAAAATGTCCGCTTTATAGGTCAAGAAACATTACCATTTAGCTTTAAAAAAAACACAATCATGATGTTGTATATTAAATAGAGGTTATTTAGTAAACTTTCAAATGCGACCATGACGAAATATGTACCTTTAATAGTTTTTAAGAAAATAATAGTAAAATAAAGCTATACTTATAACTTTGAATATTTTTAAAGGTCTTTCTGATTTTCGAAATCCCATATTTCTGGATCCAAATGCGTCAGTGTCCTAAAACTCTGTAACTTTGTATATGCATAAGTTTTGAGATAAACTTTTATCTTTTTAACAAGGTTGTAAAAAACAGCAATATTTTGAATTGATGGTTTAATCCAAATATGGCCCAATAGATTTGCACCAAATTTGCTACACTGTAGTTTATTTGGGTGTATAAATTTTATACACAATTCCACAGTCAAAATCGGAAGCAGATATCAGTTTTTTATACAATTTATCTTAACAGAAAAAATTTTTTTAAATATTATTTTTAGTTAAATATGGAATAAATTGCAATTTTTAATTAATTTAAATTTTTTGTTATTTGTTTTTATAATTCTAAACCATTTTTTTTCGCTCACTGTAAAACAGGATGTTTATTAATGACAGCCTACAACTATACGTAAGTTAAATGACATTAGTACTTTGTTCGGTGCCAAAAATTATAAAAATTAAATACTTTTTGTTTATTAGGTTTGTGCAGAAACACAACAACCGCAAAAAAATCTGTCATTTTCATAATCTGATACATTGTGTAAGGTCACTTATTGCAAGCATGTATGTATATACCACAACATATTTTAGGATTTTTTTTATTTTTTACTACTAAAAACGATCAACAAAAAAAAAAAAAACAAAGAAATATTATACGTGAGTTAATAAAAAATTAAACAATGGAAATTTACAAGATTTCCTTTATGTGTGCAAAAAAAAATACGAGTGCAGTAAAAAAAAACATTACTCCTACATATTTAAATAAAGGAGACAAAAACTATACAGGAAACTCTTAAAAAAAGACAACAGTTGACCAAAAATGTGCTTAAAAAAAGCGGTAAAAAATACCTAAACTGTTTTAAATATTTAAACTAGTTAAAAAAGTATATTTAAAACTTTATTTTATTTTATTGTTATAAAAGTACGTATGTACCAGTATATATGTATGTATGTATAAATATATTTTATTATTTATGTGTAATAAAACTCAGTCAGTTATTTAAAATATATAAAATAAGTAAACACAAAGAGTCAACGACGCATATACTTAGTAAGTGAGTGAGAGAGAAAGAGAGGCTGAAAGGGACAGCAAAAAAAAAATTAAATAATAATTTAACAGACACAGAATGTTACCGGAAAGTCAACATAAAAATCAGCAAATAGTACCGCAATAATAAATAAACTGCAACATGTTTACACAAATACATTTATACATATGTATGTATGTATATATGTTCGTATGTTCGTATATACTTATATGCATTTTGCGTAATCATATGTATATATGTAAATAAAGATAAATACAACAAAAAGCTGCATATGAAATAAACGCAAAAAATTTTTGTTTAAAAGTTATAGTTTTGTTTAATTATAAACTTTATATACATATATGTATATTAAATAACGGATTAAGACTGTTTTAAAAAACCATATATTTTTTTATATTGAGCATATAATTGCCCATGATGCTAAGGGCAATATATTTTATTTACATACTTTAGTACAATTCAAGCCAGCATACAAAATGTATGTACTTTTAATAGAAAAGTTTGTCAGTCAACAGTAAAGGACTTTATACTTTAATAATAAACTAAATATTTTTTATAAAAAATCTTGTACTAATTCAATATGTTTATAATAAGCTCCCAATCTAAAGGAAATTTTCGATGAAAAATTTTTAAGTTAAGGTTTTTCTCTTTAATTGCGTTACTACATTAAATTCACATTAAGTCTATTGTAGGAAATTTTGAATAAATTTTCCCTTTAATGAAAATTAAGCTAAATTGCCTAAATTATAATTGGTAGCATCACTATTTAATTTAAATTTAAATTTGTTAATATAAAAATAAATAAAAAATAATAACAATAATTACTTATGAATAATGTTTTTTTATTTAAGATTTTTATTTTAATACAGGGGCCTAATTCTGGCATTCGATAGCGATCGAAGTTTAACAATTTTAACTGGAATCCAATTGTAATTCCTATACCTAAAGCAAAGAAAACTCGCAAGTTCGAGTAAAATTTTGATCGCATCGCTATCGAATGCCAGAATAAGGTCCCAGATTTTTCTATTTGTTTATAATTTTCACTTTTAGTTAAGTTCAAATATCGCAGAACTATTTGCTAATTGACGCCCTTTATACATAATTGTCCAAACTTTATCTTTAATTTTTGTTAAATATGCATCCTCCTTATTAAAAAATTTTGTTATTCTTTAAGGAAGATAAAACCATTGATTATTATCCAAATATTCGATGACTTTTGATCCATATCGGGAATCCTTTCATTCGAAACTTTGAAGGTATCTTCCAGAGGAATATCATTAATTCTAGTATACTCTGGTCTTATACCTTGAGCAATGTTTTTTATTTGTTCATACATCTGAAATATTTATATAAAATATTAAATAAATATTAAAATTTTTGCAAGACCGATCTCTTGTCATTTTTATTAGATGCACTATATATATATATATATAAATTCCCGTAGTTCCTACAAGGAGCATAGGGCCATAGAGATGCACTATAAAGTAGTCAAAAGACTTATGATAAAAATATAATATTTAATCCCCTTTAATATTAAGTAGTGAATTACACATAAATAAAATTTTTCAAAAAATCACTATAAAAAGCGTTAAAACGGAAAATATTCTCTTAAAATTATTTATATTTATTTAAAAATTCATCTCCACACTCATTTATATTAAAAACAAAATAAAAAAATACTCCTTATGGGAAATTGACAACCAAAACACAAACTTAAAATTTAACAAAATACTCCGTATGAGAAAATTTCATAGGGATCAAAAGTTCAAAATATAATGAAAAAATCATCCTTATGGGAAATTACATTGGGATCAAAAATTCAAATTAAAAACCATCCTTATGGGAAATCAATAGGGATCATTGCGTGATCTAGAGTCCCCATATTTATACTACTTACGTGAAACTTATTTTTTTCAATATATTTTATAAATTATTTTGCTTATTTTAAAACTTCTTTATCTTATGCCGTTTAAGTGGCAAAATTTTTCATAATTTCGTTCAGTAGCCGTATTCTGTAATTCGCTTAGCTAAAGCTAAATCTCGATCGCTAAAATTCGTTAGAGAATACATAATTTAAACATTTTAGTGATGACGCTAAAATTGGGGCGAATTTAATTTTTATGGCATTGCCAAATTTTAGCAATGCACATTACAGAATTGCATTCGTAGCCAAAAATCGCTAAATCAACTTTATAGATTTTTGCGATAGAGATTTAGCTTTAGCGAATTACAGAATACGTTTGCAGGCTTATGAAATTTTATTAATGTAATATTATTTTATAACTTTTTTTTAGTCCGATGCAGCCTATTTTCAATAGAAAACTGAGTCTGGCATCAACTAATAGTTTGGGTTAATTTTATTTAATTCGACAACTTAATAATTAGATTAAATATTTGATACACAAAATTTATCACCATGACTGATGTGTCTTAAACTTTATAAATCTCATATAAAACAATTTCTTTTGAACAGTATCAACATATTTAAGTTTTTGTGGCTTCTTTTGTATTTTATTTCAAAAAATTATCCTTTAAGAACATTTTGTAAACAATCGAATTCATAATTTAAGGACAAAACTAAAAAAACCGGAGGATGGATACATAAAACATATATACATACATTCATAACAGAGATTGAATCATACATAATTAGTACGATTTATAAGAAAATTTACAAATTGTTAAAATAATTTTTTGTTTGAATTTTATTATGTTAAAAATGATCTTAATGTTTAAAAAATGTAAATAAATTTTTAGAGTCAAGAAAATTTTTTTTTCCTTTAGCAAATTAAAGAAAAATTTTCCTTCTGATTAATTACATTTATTTGAAGAAAATTTTACTTAAGCCAATGAAAAAATATCTAGGCCTACTGTGTGGTATTATAATGTCAAAGTCGAACAACTTAGAATCTTATCTTAAGAAGGTGGAGTGTAAGCTGAGCGTTGGTAGATTAAACTTGTGATTCTTGATCTGAAAATGAAACACAGAGAAGTCATAAGCATTCTGTTGTTGTTGCTGTTAATAAAGTAAAGTTGTAGATATTGTTGTTGTTGATTTTGCGTTGCTTATTTGTTGGTTGACTGACTGCTTGCTGTTGGATTCATGCATGATGGGTTTTTTTTTGCTTAATGCCGATTTAGCCGATTGGCGAGTGAAAGGAAGTTGACCTTTAAAAAAGTTTTATTTTATTTTGTTGTTGTTGTGGTTGTTTTTGTTTTCTTATTAAGTGCATTAAAATAAAAATGTATGTATATATTCATATAAAGATTAAAACAGCATCGTAATCAGCTTCAATGAGTAGGTATATTTGATTTTTTTTCATTTTTATTTAAAACAGTTAAACAAAAAGTTTTAACAAAGACTTTGTGCAATAGCATAATAAAAAGTTTAAGGTTTGTTTCATACTTTATTTTGAATTGAAGGAGTTATTAAAAATGCTGATATAAGTTCTTTTATGTCTTATTATTAATTTACGAAAATAAAAATAACAGCTGTTTTATTGTCATTGATTTATATTTTTATGTTTTCAAAATTTTGTCCCAATAAAATGCGTAACAAAATAATTGTCAAATTGAACTTGACGTTTTCATGGCTTTACAGCCCACATTAATGATTTTCGATTTTGTATGTATGTATGTATTTGTAGAGATAAACACACAACATACTTACTTACAAATACGCACTTAAATGCATATAAATAAATCATTGTTATTACCTTGACTTACAATTGAGACAATCAGTCAACCACTCAATCAGTAAGCCGGACAGTCAGCCACACAATTGTTTTAGCTACCAGACATTTAAACTGTTAGCCAAAACGTAATAGTTAATCGACTTTGTAATAAAATTTATTTTTGTTTAATTGGTTTGTTAATTGCTTGTGAACCGCATCATAGAGACACTGGATGCTGTTTATTTTCAACTAAATATATACGATACTATTTAAATTGTATCTTTGCTACTTGATGTGTATGACTTCATCATCAGTTAGCAAATCATGATGTGTTTTTGAACTAAATTAAACTTTTTTGTATCCGGTATGACTGAAAGGACTGGAAGCAATAATTTTATTTGCATAAGAGTAGTTTAATTAATTTGTACAAAAGGTAAAATACATTAAAATAAAATATATAAACAATAATTGCGTTATAGTAGATCAAATCTGACCATGGTATACCCTACACCTACATGATATATTAAAAGAAACATGACTAATTTGAGTTTGATTATTATAACCTTTTGCATATACTTAGATTTATTTTAACACAATTATTTTTAATTTTTTCTGGCTTGAGTTCAATTTTTAAATTTCTAAGAAATTTAGTTTTTTGTTTTTGTGAATCAATAATAATTGAAAAATAAGTTTTTGCCGACATTAGCCGAGTAAAATGCAGGTTCGAAATCAGCTACGGTTTCATCATCAGCACTCTTTGATCGGTATTAGTGTTTAATGTAATGATGTTATGCTGATGATGAAACCGTAGCTGATTTCAAACCTGCATTTTACTCGGCTAGTGTCGGCAAAATTTACTTTTCAATTATTATTCATTCATTATCACAAAAACAAACAAATTTAATTTCTTAGAAATTTAAAAATTGAACTCAAGCCAGAATAATATTAAAAATAAGTGTCTTAAAACAAATAAAAGTTCGCCAAAAAACATTTGTAAAAAATTCTTATTTATTTTAACGCTACAATTAAGTTTTGTGGTAAACTTTATCACGTTGTTCCGATAGTTCAAACAGGACGATTATCTCATAATTTGGCAGAGAAATTATGGTCTAATTTAATCCCATTTAAAGTAAGTTTTATCTTGATTTTTATTTATTAATATTAGTCAGAAAGTTGAATCGAAATAAGGTAAAATCATGGACCAACTAAAAGCAAAATCAATAGGTTTCGTACTTTTATCCAAAAAGCTACTTATGTGTATCAAACTTTATTAAAAAATAAGAAAAATTAAGTTTACGAAGGAATGGACATAGCTTTCTTACTTAGAAATCGATTCCAAGCAGAACGTTATACCTAAAGCTTGACAAGAAACTTTGTAATGCCCTTTCTAATTATAGTAGTGTAAAGTAGTGTTTTACCCTCTGCACTTATTTAAATACCTTCAACAATTTAATAGTTTTTTTTAACTCTTCAATTTTCCTGACCATTTATCACCTTCCTTCTGTACTTTTAATATTTAATATATTTTAAATGCTTTATTATTTAAATGTTTATTTTTTCTTTAAACGTAAATTAAAACATCAAAATTGTATAAATAAATTTGTCAACGGATAATAAAGTTAACAATAGTTAATGCATTTACAAACATATAAATGTTAAATATAATTCCAGAATTACGGCTATTGACCCATTAAAACTGAAAAGGCAAATTTAATAAATATGTAAAGAAAAAATTGCAAAAACAAAAGTGTTTTCTTAATTAAATATTTTTTTTACATAAAAAATTGATTCAGAACTTGTTTTACGGAAAATTATTATCAAGTCACATTGTCTGTTATTTGTTAAAGAGGCAAAATGGTATGGTAATACTAACGGATACAAAATATCGAGTTTGTAAGGAGTAAATTAAGAAAAGCTTCACTTAATTGGATTTTTTTTTCGTTTTTTGAATTTTCTATTCGTAAACAAGACCATATGAAATAGCTATTAAGATACTAAGGGCCGTTATTACAACTTACAAATAGCTAAAGAAAGAATGCTATCGGACAGATAACCAGTTTCTTAATCTAAAAGTGAACGATAAACTAAAGGGAAGTTCTTTTTATCTTTTACTTTTAACGTAAGGTTTATTAAATTAAGGTTTTCTGTACTAGATAAAGGTGCCACTTTTTCTTTTTCATCTATTCAAACCTGCCATTTTGTATGTAAAAGGTTGTGGTCTATGGTAAACAAAAACCAATATCGCCATATTTTGAAAATTATAAAATTTATTTTAAATGGAAGTTGTGATAATGAAATGAAACTTTATTATTCACTTTAGCTAAAGTTACTTTTAGTTATCACACACTTTATAGACAGGTCATAATAATGTTTCTAAGTAAAGTAAATAGTCAAGAGGAGAAATTAATGGTACTTTTAGATACCATAATATCGTCTATGTTTAACTGTAAAAAGAAAAACTTTGAATGAAAGTCGTTTTGATACATATTTGGGGGATTCACAAGCAACTTATGATATCATATTGTCTTATGTCCTAAAAATTTAAAATGGTTTAAGTTCTTTGTTATTGCTTTTTCTGTTTGGCTAAGGAAAGTTTACGACAGCACAATAAACATATCAGTCAGAGTCATCTTATTTTAGGATACTTTTAGTTTGAAAATTAACTTAAACCATTTTAAATTTTTAGGACATATGACATATGAGTGGCTTGCGAATCCCCCAATTGTGTTTAATTTGACCACAGCGCCACCTGCTCCAAAAAAATGCTGAAAACTGTTTGAACATATTGAAAAAAACATTATAAAAGCCGGTCTGTAAAACACCTTTATTATTATTCTTCAAGACTCAAAGCACTACGATCTTTAGGATTTTTTGTGCAGTCTCTTGTTTTACCCAGAAGGCTGCAGGATGCGAATGATCTTCTTTGGGGTCATAATTGGCCCACCAAAGAAATTGATTCTGCGTGCCATTAGTGCCAGGCAATCACATCGTACATGTTCTGAAGACTCGTCACTTATCATTCAGAATCTGCACTGTTTGGTTTCAGTGTTCCCGCAATGTCCGGTGAACCTCCCCGTTAGTAATCTGAGATCGCCCTCGAGCAAAGTATATTTCAGGGTTTGTTTTGGGCAGTTCAACAAAACGCTTTGATTGTCTAAGGCCCGAAGTAGTTTTCCAATGATCAGAAAAATTTGCCTCAAGCAAAAAGCCAATACTCCCTCTTAAGTGACAAACACCTTGATTCAAACAGAAGTATAAATAAAAAGATTTTAAATAATATAATCAATTTAAAATTTTGTAAATTTTTAGGTTATTTTAGCAACTTTCTTTAATAAATTCTAAACAAATATACATTCCGCAACGAGTTATTCTTACGCTACCTGAAATCATTCTCCCTCTCTCTTGTGAATACTAAGTACAAGTTAAATAAAGGATTTAATGTAGCAAAATGTTTAATTAGCCTTTAATGCAAACAATATAACAAACATGTAGTTGCAAATATTAAATTGTTTATAACTTTAGTGAAATAATAATAATAATAAAAATTCAAAAAAATTAAACATACACTCGTACATTAAGAGTAAAAAATATAATTAAAATCAACAAATTGTTTATGCAGGAAAAAATGACTCCATTAATATTATAAACATAATGATATGAAAAACCGAAAAAAAGTTTGTCATTAATTCAATGAATTAACAAACAATATATAAATATTCTTTGGTTGTATTTATTATTTTGTATTTTTCATACAATTTTTATCACTGAATGCTTTATTTATGACACAAATTTATGTTCGTTCACGTTCATTATATATGTATATCATGTGGTTGTGTATGTGTGTATTTTTCGTTCAGATAATGTTAGTATGTGTGAGAATCTTTTATTTATAGGAACGAAAAGAAAAAAAAATCCTACGGTATAACGTTACTGTAAAAATTCAATTGTTGAATAAAAATTGATTGTATATGTTGCTAATAAATAGTACGAGTTAATACTGCTAATATTAACTTGCACAAGTTGCTACAAAATGTAGCTTTCGTCACCTCTGCTAGCACAGCCGTAATTTGCGTCATTCTCTTTAAAAAGCTTCGCTTAATCTCTGCTACTAGAAACCTTATTGTATCACTGCCTTTATATGTTTTAATTTATAGTGAATTTTATTAAAATATTGTTTTTTTATATATGTATACATAGATATGTTTATTGAAACAAAGAAAAATACAACCAAAAATATAAATAAATATTAAAAAAAAAATAAATAAAATTGAAAAAGGGAAGAAACAACTTCATGTAACTAATTATTTCAATTTGATTTAATTGTAAATATTGATTTTTCTCTTTTTCGTTTGATTATTTTGTTAATGAAAAAATTTAATTAAAATTATATGTATTTCTTACGCACAAATACATTTATAATTAAAAAAAAAACAATAAAAGTTCAATGATGAATAAACAATTATCAAACACTTTCGACAAAAAAATAAAAAAATTATTTTTTTCTGTTGTTAGTAGAAAAAACTCTTGATTAAACCTTAAAAACAATTTAGTTACATAAGTTCCTTTTAGTTTTCCTAAATTTGTGAAAATTGTGTGGTAAAAAAAAACTCTACTAACTTTTTCTTAAAAAAAGTAGATTTAAAAAAAAAATAAAATAATTTGAGTATTAAACAAATTTGTTAACAAATAGAAAATGACATGTTTTATTTAATTAAAATAATAATATTTATTTGCTGTTAACATATAAAGAAATTCAAAAAAAAAAAAA
>NDXZ01053379.1:0-13523 GCA_003055125.1 Paykullia maculata
TGTTAAATGTCTATAGAAAATAGCATTTTCTGGGGTATAATTGATCAGTAGTTCTGGTGACAAAGTCAATAGTGAATCAGTACTGTTTCACTATTGACATTTCCTGCAGGGTATGTATATACATATGTATGTATAAATGTGTATGTATGTTTGTATATACAATATATAAACCTTAACGTATTAAAATTTTAAAGCCATGAATGTAAAGAATTAACAACTTTCCTTGAATTCTTTTAAATTTTCATAAAGTTTCAGAATATTTTAATACAATTTTTCATCTTCTGGTTCAGCCTAAACTCTATAATAATTTTCGGCTTAAATTTATTTTAATCCATGAATTTATAGCTTATGAACGTTTAAATAAATTGATTAAGTTTAAATTTCAATAGCTTTAACGATAATTATGTAAATATGTACATATATAGTTGGCAATTAGACTTTATAAGTTGTATGTAATTTTAATAAATTCATAGCTTAAAAGGTTTAATTTTGCGGTGGTCTTTTTTTTTTAAATAAAATAAATTGCCTTTTGTTTTCAACAACAGTCTTAACAAAATTACCTGTCTATTATTTAATACTAAAATACTAAATTATTAATAATATTGGCATTTACATATTAATATATGTACAAACATACGAACACTCGTTTCAGAAACTTTATTTTTGTTGTTTTAGAGGTGCAATCTTAAGTTTAGATGATTAGTTTGTTGATTTTACGAAACTGAAACTATAAAAAGAAAAAATATGTATTTAACAAGTTTTTTTATTGGAAAAAGATCTGTTTAAAATTTTGTTGTCCACTGTCTTTACTTTACTTAACATAAACTGCATGTTTGAACTTGCCAACAAAATCAAAACAAAATCTAATACAACAAAAAATAAAATAAAAACAACAATGTGATTCCTTAATGTAAGAAGAATACGGAAATATAGTATAAATATAATTCTCTTAAAGTTGTTGTCCACATATTTTTTTAAACTCTCTTTGAGCAATAAATTTTTAATGCGCTTTTTTGCACTCTCCAAAAACAATATATCCCCTCTCATTATTAACATTTTATCATCATCATTTTGTGTTGCATTTCTTTAACTTCACATGTTTTTTTTTTAACAAAAAGTGATAAAATTTCATCAAATTATCAATAAAATTGTTTAAATTTAAAAAATTTATTTTTAATTATTTATATCCTGAAAATAATAAGTATCTGAGTGCATCTTTGAATTTTATCTTTTTGTTTGTTTTTGCAGTTTCTTTATATCTGGTGTTTTAATTTTTTGATGGTGTTGTTTTACAAAGTGTTGTTGTAGTTATATCATATTGGCAGTGGCGCTCAGTTGATTATTAAAACATAAAAAATTGCAGTAACGATGTTGCAGAACAAAAAGGGTAAGTCATATTGTTTAAATACATTTTCTTTAAATTTAAATAAATAAGTGAATGTTTAAAAGGAACTGGAGTAGTTTGAACAAAATTTTTTGCTTCAATACTTGGGATATATTTTATAAATTTATAATTACCAAAAAAAATTTCGTTTAAGTTTTATTTCGATTAAAATTTTGTATATGAAAGAAGTCGATTTTACAAAAAACTTTCTGTGTCGGTTTTAGTTGGGGGGCGTTTAATAAATGTTAGTATTGGTATCCCTAGAAACGATATTCTTTCACATCCCTAAACGATTTTAAAAAATAATTTTTTTTTTGTAACTTTTTGTCAAAACGTAAATAATATTATATAAAATTGGATTTAAGAAAAAATAAGAACAAAAATTTAAAAAGTGGCATAATTGCGCTTTGTAATAGATCTTCTCATTTATTGTCCACCAATCGGATGTCGCAAAAAAAACCATTCTTACACGGGCTATGTAAGGAGGCCAAAATCTTATTTAACCAAATATTGTCGAGAGCACGTGCCTCAAGGTCAGGCCCTAAATAGTCCATTATGAATGAACTACATAGTTTATTTCAATATCACTTGTTTTCACTTCAAGAAAAAAAAACTACGTATGTATGTAGGTATGTCACAAAATAAAGTGTTGCCGATGAGAATTGGTTATGATTAAGGTTTCTTTTGTGACTTTTGTTCTGCCAAGTCTTCTATTATATCCTCAAAGTCTATTTTTTGAAGGATATCACTGCCAATGTAGATAATACATAGTCGTTGTAGTAACACATTTGTTCGTAATTCATTTTTAATTCTCTTAAACAGTGAAAATTTATGCTCTCCACTGCAATTGCTAACCATTAAGCAGAAGAGTATTCTTGTAGCAACTTCAAAGTTTGGAAAAGTTTCCTTTAATTTATGGGATTTTATTAGGGTTAGTAATGACAAGATTCCTTAATCCGCTGGTTGCATTACTATGTTTTTTAAGAACTGCTTCATATGAAATTATTCTGACTTAAGCTCATAAGCATTAATGTCTTTGTTTAATGTCTTGTTTTAAATTTGTTTGTCAACAGGTCAAAATCAACTGCTTTGTCAGTACTAATTTTAATTACTTGGTATGCAGCTTAACGGGTTTTTTAATGTTAATAGATATGGCTAAAAATCTCATATAAGTATTTGTTAATATTTTGTTTTTTTTTTATTTTATGTATTTTAATTATAAAGATTTTTGTTGGAAATTTTTAAAAATAAATTATAATAAACTTAAAAAAATCGCCATATTCAAAAGAGTTATTGATTAAAATATAAATTTAAAAATTATATGAATTCTTAGAAGGGGGAATGGGCCCCGAGTGCCCTTACGATAAAGAAGCGATTAAGAATTTCTTTATATGCTCGATCTATTTAATTTTTGTACATTATTATTTAAATAATATAGCAAATCCTGTAGTAGTGGTAAAATATCTTGATTATAACAAAGAAGAAGATTTTTAAAATAGTTCTTGTTTGGGCGTATATTTGATAAAAAGGGAGATAAATAAAATAAAAACAACAAGAATTATATTTTCTATTAAAATCCAAAATTAATATTTATTTTCAAAATATTATTGTAAATATGTATGTATAGTTATACACTATAAAATTTGATGCACGTAATGCTCTGTACAAAAGTTCGACCACAAGTGTCTATACTATCTTTTTTATATATTTTTCTACTTACAAATGACCAACAATCGTGAAGTACCGTTGACGGTTTACTCATTGACACCAAATAAAGAATTGGTAACAAAGATGCAACAAAAAGTACGAAATTATATTTTAACCAATTAAAGGTATGAAAAAAGGCGAACTTTGTACTTAAACATTGCCGGCCACCTTGCAACAACTAAATATGTTGCAAATAGAATAAATGTAATATAAATGAGTCAGAAAGGACTCCTGTGGATTGTATGACTTAAGATATAATAATTTTTTCTTTTTAAATATAAATAGGCCATTAAGGACCTCAGTTGAATTTATTAAATTGACGATTAGGACATTAAAGACCCCTGTTGCGATCACAATTGATCGATTCAAAGAACTGAGTTATTGGATGAGACCATAACAGAACAATCGGTTGTAGGACTAACAATAATGTTGTTGATTCCTATCGCTTTTTTCAATCCAACAGACTTAGGGAAAATTTTGGTGTAATTTTAAAAAATATATATATATTTAGTTCTCAAACTTTTTTTAATGAAAAATATTTAAAAAATAAATCACCAAATTGGATGCCGTTTTTAAAATTTTTCTTTTTTTCTGAATAAAACGTTTTTTAATTAGAGGTCACGAAAAATAAATAATTTGATAGAATCTCTTTAAATTTTATATAAGTTTTCTTTTTAAGAAATATCACAGTAAATTATTAATTTATTTTCTATTGCAGTTAATAAAATTTTTGCAATAATTTGAGCAGACAAAATTGATTGTTTTAAAACTCATCCCTTTTCGTCTGCAACGGCCACAAGTGTAAATTTTCTACGCACAAATGTGACACCATTTTATATTTACTTTCCCCAGGACCTTCCAAACAGTTCAACAATATTATGCGAATTGCAATTAAATGGAATTCTAGTTGAAATAAAACACTTGATTACACATGCCACGTTTTGCTCTATTAATGAAAATGTGTATTTAAATGCAAATAAAAATGGAAATTACTTTCTTAAAGTATTATTTGCGCTCATAAAATACAAATTTGTATTAATATTCGTAATTATCTCCAGTTTTCAATTATAAAATCAATAAACAATTAAAATTAATAATGAAATAATCACAACTTATCTCACATCACATCATAGAGTTATTACATTTAATGCCAACAACGTCATCGTCATTGTTTTCATTGTCGTTGTCGTCATCATGGCAGAGGCAGCAGCATAAATAAATATTAATATTAGCATCCCATCATTATGGTATTTATTTAATTTATTATTATCCAGCCAAATAATAAACTCTACTTTTAACACTTCAACCTTAATTTAAATTTTTCACATCGTTTCTTTTAAAAAAAGTATCCATCGACATCGCTTTTACGTCAAACCATTAATAAGCTCGTCATTAACATAATAATGGTTACTTTCATTGGATTGTTTAATGAGTTACTGTTGTCATGTACTCATATTAATAATATTTATGGCTGAATTAAGCAACGCAACAGTGTAACCTTCTTCAAATCTTCATAAGAGTTGATATAACTATTTAAAAAATGTCCTATAAAATTAAGTCGAAACCATAAAACTAAAGTCCCTTAAGGAAATTTTACGGTGCCTGGACACAAAGTGCAGAAGTTAAAGCTTTGCCCTCATTTAAAAATTCAATAAAGGTTTATAAAACTGATTTTGTATAAGAAGTCTGTTAACTATCAGTTTGTTATTGTTTTTTAATCGAAAGCGGGGAATTGATCACTGTGAACCTTAAGAATGGCTGTTAGGCTATAAAGCAGAATTTTATGACTTCAAACTTATTGAATGTTGCATTAATTAATACAATTTTATGTTTTAAGCGATCTTGGCAATAGACTGACAAATTTTTCAAATCATTATGATACCAAAGTCAGAAACAAATATGACATAACTAACTTTGCGCGGACCAATTAATTTTGTTGTCGTGCTTTTCGAAGAAAACTCACTGAATATAAACCTAGTTAAACAGTTTGGTTTTCGTTAACATAATGGAACTATAGGCGTCATACTTAATGTTGCCACGTAGATGTAAAAAGGCTTCACATAAACATTATATCTTATCCTCAACTGTCTACTTAATTAAAGAGCATTCAGAATTAAGTCTTCGTTTTAGTTTTATAAGATAAATTACTTGATGCTAGGACTAATAATTCAAAAGCAATAAATAAATAAAACGTTTAATTAAACGTTAAAATATTTTAACTTATTTTTCAACGCAGCGAACATGTCATTTAACCAAGAGTTATTCGCTTTAAAAACTATTCGGTTTATGGAACAGAGATATTTATTCCTCCATAATATGACTAAAAATTTTAATAATTTTTTATAAAACAGAAACAGTTCTTTTCATAAACATTAATATGAACGAACGAATACCCTCAAGGTATAAAATGAGTCTCAGAAGTGCTTTTATTATAAAAAAAAATGTATAAACGTATCAACTTTCCATCCCTTACTTTAAACCAATTCCTAAACGCCCTAAGGCGTGCTTTTGAATATTTAGGTGTTGACTATTTGGTCGCCAAAGCATTTAATTTCAAATTAATATGCATAATTCAATTTATAACTAAAAAGTATATTTTTAAATTCCTCTTACACTTACCAACAATAAAATTTATCAACAAAATGAAATTTTGATAAAAATAATAAAAATTTAAATTAGTTATACCCTACACTATCGAAGGTGATAGGGAAATATAAAAAATTAATGACTGAATAATGATATTATGTACATATATGTTTTGTATATCCCCTGATTGACTATTATTTTATTATTTTTTTTACAAAAAAACTTTCATTTATTTTGTGCAATATAAGGGAAACCTGTGAAATTCTCATAAAGCTTAAAATATGTGAAAGTACATTCATGCATACATATGTACATATGTATGTATGTGAGTTTGTTACCTTTTATAGGTAGTTTGTTACCTTTTATAGGTATTTTGTAAATTTGCAATTATTGGTTTGTTAATTTTTTAAATAAATAAAAAAAAGCACAATTAAAGCTTATTCTTTAGGTAATTCTTTGTAGCAAATTTAAAAACTTTTGCATTAATTTACAAAAATTCATGGTAATGAATTTATGATGCAAGGAAGCTTAAACCGCTAAAGTAATATAATTAATGTTTTTTTACATTTTACTTAAGTCAGTATTTTAATAAATGTTTCAATTTTTTCAAATT
This sequence comes from Paykullia maculata, assembly GCA_003055125.1. Classification (NCBI taxonomy): domain Eukaryota; kingdom Metazoa; phylum Arthropoda; class Insecta; order Diptera; family Rhinophoridae; genus Paykullia; species Paykullia maculata. The sequence goes on from NDXZ01053379.1 coordinate 6,291, forward strand.
GCAATTTGTATTTATAAATTGTAAAAATTATTAAGTGAATTTTTCTGTTAAAAGAAAAAACTGTTACATTTTTCAAATAGTTTAAAAATTCCATATTTATAGTGACAACGACCAATTTTTTATTACGAAAACTTAATGTAATTTTTATTTTAAAAAATTTTAAAAATGTTTCCTTTTTTTTTAAATTTGGAAAAAGTTTATGCGATAAACTTTCAAAAGCTTTCAATAACATTTTTTTATATTCGTTTTAATTTTTGTATAAATTCTTTATTCACATAATCTTTTTAATTTATAGTTTCACACGTCGCTTTATTGTATTTATTTTTTTGTTTCAAGCTTTCACATACATAAACATAACAAAACTACATGTGTATCAAGTGTGAGTAGTAGCAGCTTTAAGCGCTTATAGGTACTTCAATACAATTGCAAGTTAATTTCGTTTAGGTTTTTGTTTTTTGTTAAAATCAGATGTATGTATATTGTCGCTTTGTTTATTAATTTATAAATATATTTCTTTAGAAAGTCTTCGTGATCACTATTAATATACGTAACATGTTTTTAATTTTTATTGCGCTTTATATACCTACTCGATTTACTAAACTATTACTGCACACTGGGGCACTAACTTATTTAGCTGTAACGCATATCTGTGTAAAAAAGATAATGAAATTATCGAAAGTGCGATAAAAATTTTAAATATCTTTTAAAAAGTTAGAATCGTAATAGAATCAAATAACATTTTTTGCTCAGTGACTGAGCTCATTAATCTTTGTTGTAATTGGTTCAAAATTTCCCCAATTTCCATGAAAATTTTCCCTCAAAATCGAATTTTAACCTTCATAACAGACATAATATAATTTTTTTAGTTAAATTCAATAGAAATAGGAAAAAATTTCTTCACATTAAGGCAAATTTGCTTTCAGGAATTTTTAGTATATATATTATTATTATGTGATTCCAATTACAACTCTAAGGAGCATAGGACCGCAGCTTTCATATAATGGTGGTTAAAAAATATTGAATTTAAAAAAAAATTATCGCAAATAATTTCAAGTCAGCTTATCATATCAATTTTGGTCGGATCAGTCCATATCGGTCCATTAGGGTACTTATTTTGTGATTACTCAAAAAAAGCTATTTGAACAAAATTTGGAAAGAAAAGTAAAAAAATATTTGATTTAAAAAAAGAATTAAAACAATTTAGCGCTATAAATTACAATTCATTTTAAATTTCCAGCTCTGGTTCATGCATCTTTATAGCATGTTCACACAGTAATATGAACCACTAAGTTCGCTCTCTCAATCACTATTGCGAACCCTGATGTTCAAACGATTGTTCTTGTTTCAATTTGACGTTTATATTTTTGTGCAAATATTTAACGCGACTTTTTATTTTTTTAAGACACTTTTAAATATGTTCTAAAATTTCTATATACTTTTTATTTGTTCAATTTTATTTGTTCAACATTAACGAAGGTTCGCTCTTAAAATTTGGTATGGTGAAACATGTTGCTTTGATCAGGATTGTGGCGCGAAGGGTGAATGAGAAAGCGAACCTTGAATTTTACTGCCCGTGTGAACATGCTATTAGGCTAAATCGGTTTAGTTGACGTAATAGAAGAACAAACACTCACACAAACAAAGTTTGACATGGCCAAATATAGAATTCAACTTAGTGCTTAACTTCATTCAAATATCGTTAAATTTAGATAATTTTATTACAATCAATTTTATTTTATTTCCTCACATACGACACATCCTTCAATTATCGAAACTAATTCCAAATTCAATTAACTTTTATTTTAGTTCAGCGAATCAATGTTGAAACCACTTGAACCTAAATCTAAAGCCCTTAAATTGAATTTGATGCAGTGATTCAATTTGCATTTGTGTAAATAAACTTAAGTTGTAACATAAATTTATGTGAGATCTATTTAATACGCGGAATTAATAATTTATTTTGTTGCCAGCCTTTAATGGCTGAAAGCCTTAAATTGCCATAAAATTGTATTAAATATGAAGGGGTGTCATAAATTGTGTTTGTCTGTATGTTTGGTTTTTTTTTGTTGTTTTGCCCCAAATCAATAAATGATTAACGCCAAATTTAAACAATCGTATTTTAGTTGGCTGATACAATTTATTATTGAATATTTTTTCAATTCAATTGCAATTGTAATCCATAAAACTAAAAGACAAAGGATATGTTTGTATTTAATGATACTGCAAAAGAAAAAAAAGAAAAAATATTTTAATTATAATGAAGCTTATCTCCAAAATAAAAATTGATACAAAATAAATATTTAATGTTGTTGTAATATTATTTTGCATTTAGTTTCCGCTTAACTGGTTTTATTTTGGCTTATCATTTTATGTGCAAGAGAATTTAACAAAGAGTCCTGCCAGCAGGATAATGTTAATCGTTTAGACTGGTTACATTTTTTGGCGTTGACCTTGACATGCTTGATTTATTTTTATTTGTAATTGAATTTGACCATATTATTTTATATATGTTAATCTTAAAATACATATGTGAATTAAACTATATTAGAGTAGGGGTGTAATTAACTATACACGCAAAGAAAATTGCTTGCGTGTGTATCTCATTATTATAAGCTATAAATTATCTATTAAAAATCAAAGAAAGCCGCTATTAGAGGTAAATGAAATATAAACACACATCTAGAGCTAAATTTTTACTAGATAAAAATATAAAAAAAATTTTAATAAAACCTTTTTCAAAAATGTTAAAGCTGTTCCAGTTTTTTCTCAATAAATCTGTTAGCCCTAATTATTGCCATTTTTTAAATTTTTAAATAAATATGTTACCAAATAAATAAATATTTTTTTTTTATATATTTTAAATCAAAAAAATTACTTAGCGATAAAAAAAATTATAAAAGTTTTTACATTTTATTTACTGTCAAATATCATTAAATGTTTTAATTTAATAAATTGAAATATTGCTGTAGTAGGAAAATTACCTTAAAACTATTTCATATTCATATGTTTTGTTATTATTTAAATAATTTGATTATTTTAAAATTTTTTTGCTTGTCCAATTTGATCTTAATTGAATCAGCAATATGCCACAGAGTTACCAATCAAAATTTATAGTTTGACATATGAATTTTAATATGCCACAATGGTATTATGTTGTAGAAAAGTATGTACATATGTTTGTGTGTAAAATAAATAAAAGAAAAATTTAATTATATAATAATTATATAAAATACATATGTATGTAATAACATGCTTACAAATATAATACAGTTGTTGTTCGTTCATATTAGAGATGCCTACTGTGAAATCCCAGTGATCGAAACTTTAGGATAAGACTATTGAATTGTTTTTCCGACTAAATATACTTTTTTTATGGCAAGGAAATTTGAAATGAAGGATTTTTCTGGGGGAATAATTAAAGAATGCTTTAAGGCTTTTTGTATAAACTTATTATTGTTAATACCGGAAAAATATCTGAATTATAAAAAATAAAATGTCAGAAACAAGCATGAATTTCAAGATTAAAATTTTAGTGCTTTAAACCAAAACTTTTCATTTCACAAGACATTACATCATTATAGGTTGATTTTGTTAATTTTGAAACAAACAAAAAAATTATTAGTTACTTACCGAGTAACAAACACCTTATGAAGTGTGAACTCAACTATTTTTTTCCCAAAAACGTTGACGACTAAACTTGTTGAATAAATTTACTTTAATTACACTGTGCGATAGTGAAAAAAGTACACAGACTTGGCTATATAGGTTCGATAGTACTACTTGAGCTGAGTAAATCCCTAGCTCCGTTTTGCAATATTAGTTCGCGTTTTACTTTTATGGGCCTCAACATATTGGGAGTCTTGGTGAACTTTCCGAAAAATGGTACCATAACTTTTTAGCCAATAACTTATTCAGACTTGGTGATAGCGTTTTAATGTCTTTGGCAAAGTTGTAGGTAATTATCTAGTGACCAATCTTTTGAACATTTTATCGCTGGAAAAATTTTTTTTGTATATTATTCAAGCAAATGCAAAAAAAAATTGATTTTTTTTTTACTTTTTTGAGCATAGCTCGCAGGAATCTTTCTTTTTTCCCTACTATCTTCTACAAAAATGTAGACAGAGTAAAATAAAACAACTTTTTTTGTGGAAATAATTTAATAAAACATTTTTTTCTATTGCTTTGTGTTGTACCATTTGTTTGATATATTTAAAATATATTTGAGACCCCTTTCGATTATATCTAAAAAATCAAAAATTTTCCTCAAAAAAACTAAAAAAAGCTAAATAAGTCATCTGAACATGTTCAGATCATATATTTATGTTCACAAAAGTTGTTTCATTTGACTTAAGCTACATTTTTGTAGAAGATAGTATGGGAAAAAGAAAGATTCCTGCGAGATATGCTCAAAAAAGTAAAAAAAAATCAATTTTTTTTTACATTTTCTTAAAAACTATACAAAAAAAAATGTTCCCGGCGATAAAATGTTTAAAAGATTGGTCACTAGATAATTACCTACAACTTTGCCAAAGACATTAAAACGCTATCACCAAGTCTGAATGAGTTATTGGCTAAAAAGTTATGGTACCATTTTTCGGAAAGTTCACCAAGACTCCCAATATGTTGAGGCCCATAAAAGTAAAACGCGAACTAATATTGCAAAACGGAGCTAGGGATTTACTCAGCTCAAGTAGTACTATCGAATCTATATAGCCAAGTCAGCTTACTTCGCAAAATATTGTTTTTTGTCGCACAGTGTTATTATTTATGAATTTTAAGTCAAGTCCACTAATGGTAATTAAAAAAATATTAAAAAAAATGCCAGAAAAATAAAAATAAAATTCTTAAATTAAATAGTTTAATTACAAATGAAAATTGTGAATTATATATGTTTCTGATGTTTAAATTATTTTGCTTTGGTTTGTTTTAAAAATTGTTTTTCTTCTCTTATTAAAAAATAATAATCATTTTCTTAAACCATTTCTCCTTAAATACACTAATGACTTTTTTGTCGAATCTATAAAGCTTATAAATGATTTACTAGCGATCAGATCCAACATAAAAACACTTTGAAACTGTCTTTAATTTATAAAATTATTTACTTCTATTCGTGCTAAATATTCAATTATATTAAATGGCCGTTTTTTACTAAACATACTATTAGCTATGACCGTGCATGATCATTCTTGATGAGCACTAATGACGTGAGCGGTATCCATTTCGAAATTAAAATTTACAACTACAAATAAAAAATTGTATGCATTTTGGTTTTTAAAAAAAATTATAAAAATGTTATGGTTATATATTGGGTTGTGCCGAATCTTAAAGACCATCAACTAATTGCTTAGTATTTGCAATAAGTTGCAGGAAACATTTAGTTTGTTGTTGTGGTGTGTTACGCTTTAACCTACATTGTTGTGTAATGTTTGTGATTTTCGCTCATGCACAACCAACTTCACAATGTATCATGACTGAAAATTGTTTGCTCTAAAACAAAAGTAAAAAAAAGTTGTTTCCAAAGAGTTTATTTTCAATATATTCGCCATATATAAAGCTTTTAAAACAAGACATTCCAGAAGTGATTTCGAAGTATACAAGCAAAGAGTATTGAAAGCCTAAAAATTCCGATACCCAGGAATAGCAAAATCCTGCCCTTTTGGCAGCACTGGTATTCGCATTTATTAAAAATTACACACTCACACTAACACCCTTTTGAAAACAAAAATTCTTTTGAATAAAAATAAATTATGAAAATTTCCATTTAAATGCATTCTGGTTGGTTATACATTCATCCGTCCGCTCATGCCATTCACATATAAATGCCTTTATGCTTTTGAATATCTGTCTGTCCTTTCACCTCTTTCATCTAACTGTTATGGTCATTTTAACATAAAATATGGTTATTAATATCCCAAAGGTAATTGCTTTTATTTTGTGCCACTTAATTTGTTTAATAAATTTTATACATATTTAATAAATATTTAACAAAAAAATTATTTATAATAAATAAACTGCTAAATTGTATTTAACAATAACACAGTAAATGATAGTGGTAAAGTAATTAGCATAAATTGAGCAAAAATTATATAACAAAAAAGGACATAATAACAACAACAACAACAGCAGTGAAGAGGGCCATTAAAATGAATAAAACCATTCAGCCTTAAGGATATACATTAATTTTTGCAGACACACACACTTACAAATAATATAAAAAACAATGAGAGCGAACAAAGTTGAACGATTGAAATAAATTAACCAACTAAATGCCGCATTTAATGCTAAAGTTGTTTAAGTGTTAATATAATAACAGTTGTGTGGATGTAAATAGAACAAAAACTTTTATTAACAAATTTTTGTTTAATTTTTTTATTTGAATTCTTTGTTTTAAACAAAAACAAATGTTTATTTCAATTCATTATTGACTTGTTAACAAGATAAGTAATAAAAAAAAGATAACTATAAAAAACAATTATTTTATTTTATATCCTTCAATTAAAGCAGAATTTTTTTGTCTTTTAAACGGCTAAAAATTAACTACCAATCGTCTTCTTACCGTAACTTATTTTTTTGCTTACAGGGTAAGAAAAAAAATAAATCAAAAACCTTTCCTCTTTAAAAACGTCTTTATATATATTAAATTTTTTTTAAAAGGAAATAATAATTTAAATAAACAATTGAAAGCTTTAAAAAAATTGAATTATTGCTTTCTTAGTCTTAGCATAGTAAAGCAAAAAGTCTGTATTTTAAAAGAGATAGAAAGAAACTAACGTATTCCTATTGTGCTATTTTTCTACGTCCCTGTGTACCATTTAATAGTCCATGTATAGGTAAGAGGAAAGCAAAAATATATAAAAGGCTACAAATAAACTAAAGAGATTGAACCGGCAAATTATTGTATAAAATGTTTTTTTTTTCGTTTTCAAGATATAAGACCCAATTACTAAGTAAACGAAAGAGAAACAGGTCATTTTCAATTAAGGCTAATTACTGAGTTTGTCCTTGCAAAAAAGCGTTACAAACATGATTTTCGCCTGTCTATCAGTAAATGAAATCAACCCAGATACCAAAGCAAATACAAGCACTTGCACACATAAACACTCAGAGAGTACAACACTCAATGACGAGGCATAAATCAACCATAGAACATCGAATAAAGCCAAACCACAGACACAGACACGTATTCAAAAAAACCAACCAACTAACCAATCAACCATCCATAAAACAAAACGA
>NDXZ01053390.1:0-10189 GCA_003055125.1 Paykullia maculata
TATACATATACATATACATATACATATACATATACATTTTCTTTATTGATATTCCTAAGTTTCCGCCTTTTAGATTTATCGCTACAGTTGTCAAATGATTTTGTTGCTCTCCAAATGTTCTTTTAAACCTTTTGAATATATCTGCACATTAAGCTCGCCATCTTACCAATTTGCAAAACTGCTATAAAATATAGGTTTACTTCATCCAACTTGTTTGAAGCGCTCTCTTAAGTTTTTGACGAAATCGCTTGTTTTATTTTGCAGTTCCAATTGTATTTCAGTTTATTCAAGGTTTACAAACATCGAATATCAATTTTCTATAAAATCCCAACAGAAACAAATTAATCTAAACAATCATCTTTTATTCGAGGAAGACTTAATATATTATAAAAAGTGCCAAACTGGTTACTCAAACTTTCTCCTTTTTCTACCACGCTAATAATGGTTTTTAAGGTGAACCATAACGTACAATTTTTTTTTGTCTAATGAAACCAATGTTCAAATTTTATCAAAATTGCCCCTCCAATTTGTTTATAAATACATTTTCCCATTTTTGGTGTCAATTATTTTTCTCAAATTAATGTCTGCATAAAGTTTAACAAATATTTTGTTTAAAAAAAGTACCCAAAAAATACATTTTTTTTTATAATATCAAAAAAATACAGAAAACATATGTGTACACAGTTTGTCAAGGAATAATTAACGATATTAAAATTATATTTTAGCGTTTATTTGTTTAGTAGTTAAACAGGGCACCAAAAAAGTGCCAGTATAGCAAATTAACCTTTTTTTACCCATTAGCCCCCTGAACTTACAAAATGTTTTAATTTTTTGTTATCTTGTTAAGTTTAGATATATAAGGTTACTGTAAGCCCAATAAAAAAAAATATTTACCATAAATATAGTTACAGTTTGCCACCTTACATGGCTTTCTATCTCAACCTGGATTAATAGTCCCTAAAAATATATTTTTTTTGATTCACAAACTCAAAAAATTTAAAAAAGTGAACTAAAAGTTGTAAAAGTATTTTATTGCTTCATTATGCAATAAACTTCTTAACCAAAATTAATAGGCCTAAATTTAACTGTTTAAGATTCAAAAACTCAAAAAAATTAAAAAAGTCCCCTAATAAATAATAATTTTAAGCTCAAAAATTTTAAAAAAATTTATAAAAGTTCCCTTAAAGTTAAAAAAGTGCTCTTTTGTCCCTAATATGATTTTCAATTTCATTTAATATTTTTAGACTCATAAACTCAAAAAATGTACAAAAGTACCCTTAACGTTGAAAAGGGGTTTTTTGTCCCTCTATATGATTTTTTAATTTAATTAGGGACGACAGACCCTTATTTTGCGTTTTTAGACTAATATACTTAAAAATTGTAAAAATGTTGAAAAAGTACTTTTTGGCCACCTATGTGGTTTCCTACTTCATTAAGGATTCATATACCCTAATTTCACATTCTAGACTTATAGGTTTAAAAAAAATATTCAAAAGTAGCCTAAATGATAAAAAAAAACGTTATTTTTTGCTAACCGCCATTAGATGCTCAATCTCAGTCAGGATCAATAGACCCTAATTTCACATTTTAGACTCATAAACTCAAAAAATGTACAAAATTACCCCAAAAATTTAAAAAGTAGTTTTTCGCCCTGTTTACCCGAATTCCCCTTTTCACTAACTAATTAATAATGTTTTTTAAACTGTATTATATCATACTATTTTTTATGTCTAAAGGAACTCGTGTTTCAAATTTTACCCAAACTGGCCCAGTAATTTACTATTTAACGCATTTTCCCGGGTTTTCCCCTCTTTGGTAATTTTTAACGCCCATTTTAGCGTCAAAATTTGTTTGCTCAAATAAATGTCTGTATAGTTGAATTCTATCAAAGTTTACAATTAATTTATAATATTAACCTTACAGTGATTGATAACTATTGTGTATTTTAAAGCTAAAATTATAATTTTGTTTTGCATTAGGCCGTAAATATTGAAAGCATATAAACATATATATCAAAAAATGTAAGGACTTACCAATAATCGCTTCAATTGTAATATAATTAGCATCAATTTCTCTAGCAAATTCACGTATAGCTTGATTGGGATCTTCATATGTATGTGGATCAACATAGCTGCGACTATTTCCAAATAAAGGAGTTGTCACTATAATGCGTACAAATATTAAATAAATTAAATTCTTAATAACAATAAATTGCTTTTTTTAATAACACCGCGTTACACACATTCTGTCCTATGAACCAAATATACTTTTTCGGAAAGGGGAGAAAAAATAAAAATACACGTGTATCGGCGATTTTCATGTACACGTCAGAATTTTTTTTTAATATTTTTTTTATTTTAAAATATTTCAAAAAAAAATTCAGGAAAATCTGAGAATTGATCAAAATCTTTTTTTTTTTTAAATTTGACGTGATACTTTGACGAAAGACTTTGGATCCTTTTTTAACCCTTTTTCCGTGATCCAATCGAGCTGAATTTTTGCAGGCAGACTAGTGGAAATGTTTGTATCACGTCAAATTTTCCTGAGTTTTTTTTTTGAAATATTTTAAAATAAAAAAAAAATTTTATTTTTTCCCCCTTTTTGAAAAAGTATATTTGGTTCACAGGAAATAACAAAAACTCGTTTTTGTAACGCGGTGTAATCAATGATAAATACCTACAAATTTTAATTTACTAGGCTCGTTAATACAACATCTAAGAACCTCCTAAAATTTATTTCCGTTTTTTCTATTATAGTTTCTATTATATAATAGATTTAAAAAGGATTAAATTTTAGGTCAAGCGTAATGAATAAGTTTGCAAAAAGTTCACAGTTATATATATGTAAATGAAGGCACAAACAATATTAATAATTATAATTGAAATAAAACGTTTATACTATTAAATAAAACCTCACCATTTTATGACTTAAGTAAAACGTAAGTTGAACCACCGAAATCAAACTCAAAACATTATTGTTTTTTACATTACTGCTTCCAAATTTGCTGGCTTGGCAGGTATAAAGCTTATATCAAAACTAAGGCTTATACAAAATTTCAGGGCAATAACGCATCTGGATCCGAAAATATGGGGTCTCGAAAATCAGGAAAAACTCTAAAAATATACAATATATACTAACTATAATGTTATTTTCCTAAACCCTATTATTTGATATACAACATAACATATTTTTTAAGGGTCAAAGTTCACTTTTTCGACCTATAAATCGGGATGCTATATCCCAAAAAGCGACCATTTTAATATATTAAAAAAGCTAAATGGTTTTCTTCTCTATAGTTGTAACAAATTTCAAAGTATAGGTATTTTGGATCCAAAGAATAAAACATACTGTAAATGTATATATGTATGTGTTTTAAAATGATATTATAAAAATTCCACTTTCTGAGATATAGCCTTCTCTTTTAAGCCAAGAGCCATGACCTTTGGACCTTCAAAAAATCATTTTGTATATCAAATACAAGGTAATTTAATAACCCTTCAAATGCGACCATGACGAAATACGTAACGCTGATAGTTTTTAGTCTCATTTTTTTCTAATCCAGATGCATCAGTGCCCCAAATTTGATATTTCTTAGTTTTGTAAAATATTTTATACCTACCCAGTCATTAAATTAGGAAAATGTAGGTTCATGGTTCATTCGACATACACTCAAACCGTATACTCAAATGTAAGAATTATTGAACGTTGCACATAGGTCAAAATTCAATATTGACGCGGCCAAAATTGAATTTAAAAAAGTAAAGTCAAACGGTGCCCTAGTTTTTGTTGTTTAAAGTTATAAAGCAAACAAAAGTTATAAAGCTTTTATTTCTTTCTGTGCCAGTTTTTGAAGTGAAAGTGATGGATTCCGATAGCCCAAGTATGGTTCTTTATTTTTATTATTGTTTATTAGCCAGAATGCATAATTCAAATAATTTGATAGTTTCAAACACATGGTGATTTGTTTGCCAAATTTTTAAGTAATTTTTACATTTAAAGGTTAATTTAAATCCTTAAACCAAAAGAGGATACAAAAATTGGCTGCGGAAGAGTGCAGATGACAAAATTGGGGATCTTTTTAACCCATATCATCCCAATGTTCGATTATTCGAACAGTTTCATGCGTTTTTATATGTTTTTTCTTCTTTAATATAAAACTCAGATTTTTTTTAAATTAGATATTATAAGGGATTAGCTATAAGTGTAAACTTAAAACTTTTTACCTACTGCACTCCCTTTTTTGTAATAAAGAGAAAGAAAAAACGTTGATTTAAGAATAATTTTGAAAACTGAAAATCATGTATAAAAAATAAAAATATTTGGAAAGTAAAAATGTAGTGTTAATCAAAATAAATACTCATATAAGACATATAACATCACGCAGAAATGATAAAAGTGAACAAATAATTTTGGCCGCGTAAATATTGAATTTTGACCTATGTGCGTCTTTTTATAACTGTAAAAACATTCAACACATAATAATTCAAGTATTATAAATAATTTAAATTAAAACAAGTAAAGCTTATAGTAAACGAAATGTAAAAAGCAACATACGCATGTGACTCTGACACCACGAAAATGTTCAGCATATCGGTTACATTTTTCAAATGAGTCGTAGAGGCTACATCCAGTAAAATTTTTATAGTACACGAAATGTGTTTTTGTCCTAAAAACCGAATGTGACACATGTAGACAAGAAAAACACATTTGCAGGGGTGACACATGTGTAGACATGTGAATGGCTACATGTATGTTACTAGTACACGGCATACAGCATATGCATGCACTTCACATGTGAACATGTGCGGAAGCTACATTTGTATGTAGCTTTCTAGTACACTGCATGCTACTAGTCGTATTGTAGACATTACATTTTCTTTAGCTGTCATTTGTGTTAAAAAAAGAAATAAATAAAAATTTATGAAAATGCCGAAAGAAAGTAGGCTGCTATTGTTATTTTGGCCGCGCATATTTTAGTTAAAGAGGACGAGGGCAAACATTGCAGAGATAAAAACAAGAAGCGGATGCGTAGTATGTGGACGAAAAATTGGTTACAAAAACGCGATGCCAATGGGTACTGCGCCAAATTGATGTACGAATTGCGTGCTGAAGAACCTAATCTGTATCGCCAATTTGTACGTATGACTGCAGATCAATTTGATTATTTGCTGGATTTGGTTACGTCATACATCCAAAAAAAAGGACACCAACATGCGATTGGGCATTTCACCAGCAAATCGGTTGACATTAGCATTGCGCTACTTGGCCACAGGCGAAAGTTTTTCTTCTTTGCAGTTCATTTCCGTATTCCGCAGACGACTTTCTCACGCGTTATCCCAGAAGTACTCAATGCGATATACAGTGTACTTGTCCAAGAATATTATAAAGTCAGTTTTTGATTTGCATTAGCACAATACCTTTGCTAATTTTTTTGTTTTTGGATTTTCAGTTCCAAAAAGTGAAGAAGAATGGAATGGAGTATCTCAGCAATTCAATACGAGGTGGAATTTTCCCAATTGTATTGGCGCTTTAGACGGGAAACATATTGTGATGATCATCCCGGCTAACTATGGAAGTGTGTTTTATAATTACAAAGGTTTGTAAAATTCGTATTCTCGCATGTACTTATGTCTGTATTTATTTATAAATTAAGGCACGCATAGCATTGTGCCGTTGCTCTTTTGGTAAAGCACTGGACACCGATCAACTGCACTTGCCTTCACCGAAAGCACTACCCGGAAGAGAAATGCCAGTTCCGTATGTCCTTGTAGCGGACGACGCATTCGCTCTTCGAAAAAACATAATGAAGCCTTATGCTCAGCGCGGATTGTCAACTATGCAGCGCTTTTTAACTTTCGATTGAGTCATGCACGCCGAATAATCGAAAATGTCTTTGGTATTATGTCAGCATGTTTCCGTGTGCTACGGAAACTAATATATTTGAATGCTGAAAAGACCAAAAAAGTTTGCACACTTCACAATTTTTTGATAACAAGAAATAAATGTAAATACGCTCCAAGCAATTCGTTCGACCAATACGATGCCGAGGGAAATTTGGGGAGTTCTGGCGAATGGCGCTCCGAAGGGCAAATTGCACACATGGTTTTCTTTCGAACGATATTTCACAGATAATGCAAAATAAATTCAAAGAGAATTTGCCACCTATTTTGTTGATGAAGGCGACGTTGCATGGCAATATAATCGCATATAAAACGTTGTTGTATAAGTAATTATGGACATGCATACATATGTATGTACATATGTATATGTATATATGAAAATTGTTTTAAAATATACTATTTATAAATAAAAAAAATTGTCTTTTATTGAAAGAAATTTTAAGAAGTACTTAACAAGTTACCACGTACGATTCCCTTTTTTACTTTGTTATTAATGGTTTCTAAGTTGAACAATATTATAAAAATTTTTATGTTAAAAGGAACTTGTGTTTTAAATTTCATCCAAATTAGCCCATTAATGTTTGCAAGATTAATGTTTCTTTCGTTTATTCATACTTTATAAAAAAAATAAAATACTCCATTAAAAAAAGGATTGCTTCAATCTGCAAATTAAATGTTCGCTTTTTGCTTTGTCTGTTATTGCTTCTGATCGTTTTTGCCAACCGATGATGCTTTTAATGGACGCAACGGGATAGGTCGAGCAAAGGCGCTTACATTTTTCTCACAACCAATGATCTCTGGCTCCAAAATCAATGTATTGAAACATTCCACGGAAACATCTTGTCTATTTTGATTAACGAATTGAACCGGTGAAATTGGTGTTACGTCCTGACTTGCTTCCATAAAGTCCACCATCGAGCCCTTGGCTCTGAAAGTGTTCGTAATTCTTCCAAAAGATTGTCGCTGAAACTTGAATTTGTATCGGATGAATGCAATGCAGCCGCGGCACTGTTCAAAGCCGGAATGTCGGCGATGGTGTAGGTGTTCTTAATCTTGAACGTTTACGTTGATCACCCACTGCGAACTCAGATGAGGATAGTGGTGACGAGACCGACAGCTCCTCTATGAACGAATGATAAATTACATCAGATTCCTAAAACCAACATTTAAATAATTTTTTTTTAATTTAAGAAATAGGATGATACATATTTACATATATGAAGATAATATACCATATTAAGCGTTGACGTTAAAGAAGTTGAGTTTTGTATATTATTGTCTTTCAGAAACATCATTGCCTTAAAAAACTTTTATGTAAAAGTAAACGACTCATTTGTTCCTTGTCCCGATTTTTTTCCTTAATTTTGCTAAATTGAACATGTAAGTGGTGCGCAACGATAACCATTTCACTTTTGCCCCACTTAAACTTACACCATTTAATCCTAGTTCATTCACGACACTTCGCCATCCGTCCAGTTTCATTAGTTTCTACTCTGGTGAAGCGAAATCCCAGAGGCCACGGTGCTGCTCTACAGAGCCAATTAAACGATTAATTTCATCGTCGGTCCATATGTGTTGAATTTTTCTTTAAACTGCGAAGGCGCGACGTTGGAGTTGATGCCATCAGCAATTAGAATATTATAATCTTCGGACATATTTCCACTAAAACAAAATTAAGAGAAACCGAATAGATAAAGAAATATATGCAATACATACCGCAAATGTTGTATGAACAATTCTCACTTTAACATGTTTTGTGACAACTACATGCGAACGAAAAATACTACAAATGTCATAAATTACATGTAACAGGGTAGTACACGGCATGTAAAAAAAACACATGTTGGCATGTGTTTTTAAAGCTACATATGGTATACATGGACATGTGCACTGCATGTGAGTGTAACAAAAAGTGATTTTACATTTCGTATACTATAAGCTTAAGATATATTGCATTTGTAGGTATATAATTAGAAGCGTATTTACAAATGTATGTATGTATTTACAAGTATGTCCGAAAGGTAAAAAACGTAACTGAGCACGAGCATTTTGCACTACAGTTTTAAACTACATTTTAAATTTCATTTGTTTCAGACAGATTACATAGGTCAACAGCAAAAAAAAAGGCTTGAATAACCACTATATAGATTTGATGCATTAAGGCTACCTACAAAAATAGTCAATTTTTTTAATTCTATGGAGAAGTTTTTTTTTAAATTTGTCATAATTTACATGTAACAGGGTAGTACACGGCATGGAAAAAAAACACATGTTGGCATGTGTTTTTAAAGCTACATATGGTATACATGCACATGTGCACTGCATGTGAGTGTACCAAAAAGTGATAGTACACGACATGTAGCAAATGTAGCTTCATGATGACGACAAAATTACGTCAGAGTCACATGCACATGTTGCTTTTTACATTTCGTATACTATAAGCTTAAGATATATTGCATTTGTAGGTATATAATTAGATGCGTATTTACAAATGTATGTATGTATTTACAAGTATGTTCGAAAGGTAAAAAACGTAACTGAGCACGAGCATTTTGCACTACAATTT
Organism: Paykullia maculata; assembly: GCA_003055125.1. NCBI lineage: Eukaryota > Metazoa > Arthropoda > Insecta > Diptera > Rhinophoridae > Paykullia > Paykullia maculata. The sequence continues at coordinate 8,467 of NDXZ01053390.1, forward strand.
TAAACTACATTTAAAATTTCATTTGTTTCAGATAGATTACATAGGTCAACAGCAAAAAAAGGCTTGAATAACCACTATATAGATTTGATGCATTATGGCTACCCACAAAAATGGTCGAATTTTTTAATTCTATGGAGAAGTTTTTTTTTTTAATTTTTAAGTAAAATTCAAGGTTTTTTTTAGACGTTTCTCCACATAATTAATGATAACTCAAAAAGGTGGGTCCGATATGATTAAAATAAACTTAGGAAAATTTTAATTTACATAGCCTTTTATCCGTTTATATATTGTGTTTCAATCGGCTCAGTAGTTTCGGAGTTTTAGTAGTTAGTAGTAGTTTTTTTTTTGAAATTAGAGAAAAAAAATTATTTTTTACGTGCAAATAGCATTTTTTTGTTTTAAAAAAATAATAATAAATCGCAAAGCCATATGTAATAGCTACAAAATGAGATATCGGTCATAAAAATCGATTGATTATTTTCGAATTTATTCACAATTAAGTGAAATCGCTAATTTTCACAAACAATTTTACTCAGTCGACTTTTTTTTGCTTATATCTCAGTCGGTTATTGATGGTTTTTGCCAGTTTTTAATACCAATTTTCTCGAAAGTATTTCCAAAAGTTTACTACCACATACAACCCTGGGTGACCTATGGGAGCTACGAAAACTTGCCAAGCGGATAGACGGACATCCCTATATATAAAGATACATAATATATATACTTTATAGGGTCGCAAAAGAATATTGTAGAAATTACAAACGGAATAATAAACCTATATATACCCTTTGCTACATGTGTGAAGGGTATAAAAAGAGCAATTCAGCCTGCACGCACATTTATGAGCGTTTATAACTTTGCTACCGTAATCGTAAAAATTAAAACAATCTTTTGTTTATTACTTTTTTTTTAATTCTGAGAATCACAAAAATGTCCAAAATGTCTATTGATCATGAAAATCTATGCATACTTTACTTTTTTATTTACAATTAATTGAAGGTATCGCATATTTGCAAGCTCTGCAGAAAATGGTATAATGAAAATGCAGAGCACGGATTTTGGCAAACCCCCTTTACAGGTGGAAAATTGTTTGGAAATAACCTTTTTGACATTTTCATCAAAGTAAGTAATAAACAAAAGGTTGTTTCATTTTTACGATTGCGGTAGCAAAGTTATTAACGCACATATATGTGCGTGCACGCTGAAAGACCCTTTTTCCCTTTGGCTACCTGTATCTGATGATTTTTTTGCATAAAATTTTTAATATTTTTTATGATTTTTGGTAATAACAAAAAAATTGCAGTACACAAAGAAGTGTACCTACCTTTGTGTTATCCTAAATTATAGTATCTGTATTTATAAGAGCTCCTTGAGCCATTTTATTTTATTCAAAAAGTGTTTGCGATAACGGAAACATCATCATATCCCTAGATTAAGATTAGAGTTATTTAGCTTACAAGTTTTAGTAAAAATGAAACTTTTTTCAAGTTTTAGTAAAAATGAGCAATAAAACCAGAACATTTTTATGTAAAAACAATCCGGATTCATTTTGTGATGTGTGCGGCCAATATACCACCAAGAAAAAACGAAACTGCTTTTTAACTGCATTGCAAAAGTCATATGAAGATTGCTATAATATATATTCGCACAATTTGAAGCAGCATTGGACACCGAGTACTATATCAGAGAACGACATCATCATGCTTTTTCATCGATTTAATCA
>NDXZ01053393.1:0-12232 GCA_003055125.1 Paykullia maculata
AACGAAATTCGGTGTTAAAATAAAACTCGCTTTTGTAATATTATAAAGTCAAACTTAAGTTGAAGTCAAACTTCGAAAGGGAAATTTGTATAAAGACAAGACACCATGGATCGATACCAATTAAGAGACTTTGTCATTATTCTTCTTCCAATAAAAATGATTTTCTTTCTTAACGACTTCGCTCTTTACGTCTAGGACCGTAATCTGCAATTTCAGGGCATATACACGGAGGGAAAAAACCGTTCGAAAAACACCGAAATTGACACCATCCGTTGTCAGAAGGGAGCTAAGCACGTTTTTTTTCTTGATTCGACAACGGATGGTGTCATCTTTCTAAGAACACCTGGTTCTTATTTCAACAACAGCCGTTCTTATTTTGACAACGCTTCGTTTTTATTTTGACAACAACCGTTCTTGTTTTGACAACGCTTCGTTCATATTTCGATAACGAACGTTTTTGACAACGTCTGGTATTTTTAGATTTTCGTTCTCGATTTGACAACATTTGGTCTTAAATTTGTGAACGGATGTTCTCGAAAAAGTGAGAACGCTTCGTTCACAATTTGACACCAGCCGTGCATAGTTTTAGAACGTCTTTTTTCCCTCTGTATAATTTGCAAAAAGGAAAACCATATTTATTATTATTATTTTTCTAACAGGTCACACTGTATCTTCCATTTTTTTCATGTTCTTTTCAATTACAACAATATTTTTTTTGGTATATTTTTGTATTTCAGTATTCGTCGATATTTGACCAAGTTTGAAAGGATAAATACAAACCCTTGTTGCATGGTTAAAATATATTTTTGTATGTATAGTTTTTGCATAGTTTCTATATCGATGTAAACACAATGCACACACACACACAGATATATTTTTTAACATTTTACATTTTTTTTAAGAACGTTTTTTATAACTGTCCATCATACTATGAAATAATATTTAGTTGTCGTATTTACTTTTTCTCTTCGACGATTTTCATTTTTATTGAATTTTTATTTCAATTTTCTTTCCTCACATTTTCCGTTTTTATTTTCTTTTTGGCACTAAAGTTTTAGGTTCGACCAAAAAAATGCCAGCATGGCCTGACCTCCGCCTAAACCGAAAACATATTGCACTCGCTTTTACACTTATACGTACATATATATATTGAGGGTCAAAAGACTGATTGGTATTTTGGCTCTTTTTACTAGCCTGAGAGACCATACAACCATACAATTATACAACAACAAAATACGAGTATGTTTAAAAAATTAGACAAAAAAAAAGAACACGGAAAACTGAAACTGATGCTATTGATCTAGAGCCATGTGGTTAAACTGAATATGGGAATATAATGGAATATTGTACAGCTGCCACATAACATGGACAAGTTATTTTCTAATATATTTTCATTGCATTTCATTTTTTACCAACCCCCGCCCTCAAATGTCACCACCATTATGTTTCAGATGTTGAAAAATGTATTGTAAATTATTTCTAATGTATTTAATGTCAGTAGCGGAAATATTGAAGTGTAAATTGTTGTTTCAGTTCAAATTGAGAAAAGAAAAAATAATGAAAAACTTTAATATTCTAAAAGGAAATGTTCTTTTAAAGTAATAATGAAACACAATTTTAGAAAATGTTACAAAAGAAACTTAAAATATTTTGAAATAATTAAAAAACAATTAAATAAGCTAAATTAAAATTTATCTTTATACACCAAAAGAAAGTTTCAAGAGATATACAAAATATATATATTTTTATCTATGGAATCAGACTTTTTTAGCACACCTTGAAGCCACATCCTCTCTATGCCAACTTTAAATGGTTCGATGCATAACATTACTTATGTAGAAAATATATCTTGATAACAATAAAAAGTATATTTTTTCATTACAGTTCACCCTAACCATAGATCTTGTTTTAGACCTGCATAAGGCTTCACTATGGCATAAACTGTTGCTTTTAAAGAAATCATTATAAGCAAGTAAGAGCGCTATATTCGGCTGTGCCAAATTTTATATACCCTTCACCAAGTGTGGGTATGTAATAGGAAGTGTATGTATGTATTAAAATGTCAGAAAGGCAGTTAAAGTGTTGGAAAACTTATATTTTTATGAAATAAATTTGGTCCATGTAGGTTTTTTGCCTATATCTTTGGGGACTCTGGGCCAATTAGTCCAATTTTTATTAAAAAATGTCCGTAGTCTATATCCAAACCTGCAAAACAATAATTTTTTTGTGTAAAAAAAAAAAAGGTCATCTCTTTTTGCTTATATCTCAGCTGGTTATTGATGTATATCGTCAGTTTTCAATACCGATTTTCTCGAAAACATTTCCAGAAGTCTGATTCTACACACAACCCTAACTACGAAAACTTGATTTCAACCAACACACAGACAGACCAATATGGCTAAATCGACTTCCTTATCTATAAGGATCCAGAATATATATTCTTTAAAGGGTCACAAATGCATATTGTAGAAATTACAAACGGAATGACAAACCTATATATACCTTTGCCACATGTGGCGAAGGATATAAAAAGGACGACTAGGAAAACTCTTACTTTAGGATACTTAAAAGTACTGCGGAAAAAAATTTTTAAATCCATTTTAAATACTAGAAATCCTCGTACAGCTTCCTCAATAGAACTTTGTTGTTTTTTTTTTTAATACTTCTTCTATAATCCTTTTCTTATTCACTGCCTCTACAGAAGAACTTAGGAAATGTAACAATTTGCAGACAAAAATAATAATTTTACAAACAACTTCCGTAAAAATGTTGTTTTTTTTTCTTAGGTTTGTCTGGCTGGCTACTTAACCCACAATAAAAAATAGACAAAATACACATAAGAAGTAATTCTTTTATTCATTTTACATAAAAACGTAAAGATCGCCAATGGCAAATAAGCAGTTAAGCAAGCAGATGAGGAGCTTGAAGTACTTGCAATAAATACAAAAATAAATGTGTCGTGTAGTGCGGGGTAGGTTTTGGGTAATACTTCCTGAAAAGTCTTAACTAGAAACCACAAACAACTGTTGGATAAACCGAGAAAAAAAATTGTTTTTTATATTTACATTTAGTACTTTTTTGCCAAATGCTGTAGATATGAAAAAATAAAGCAACTTCTAAAATCCGTAAGTTTTTTTTTAGCAATGTCTGATCTGAAGCTTTGATTGAGTGGTTTGGAGGCCACAGGGAAGCCTTGCAATAGGCCTTATTAAGCAAAACAAAACCTTTAGATTTAAATAAAAAAGGCCAATTCAATTGAAGCCTTTCAGTTTAAAGCAAATAAAAGGCTTCAGTTGATTGTTGTAATATTTTTGTTTTGTGATGTTGCATGTTTGTTTAAAAAAAAAAAAGCTTAAAAAAGTAGAAATAATTTGTTTTCTTTATGTTTCTATTTATAACAAATAACAAATAAGAAAAAAGTAAAATTTAATACAAAACATAGATGTTGGTAATTTTATTTTTCTGTGTCTTCTGTTAACGACTCTTTGCAACAAAAGAGTTTCAAACATATGTTGAAACAACTGCAACAAACCACATCCATTTTAGCTTTTGGCGATGTCGGTATTTTTTTGCTTTAGAAAACCACAAAATCACAATTTTTTTATGAAAGTGTTGCACAACAACAGGAATCTTCCATCAAGTTTTATAATAATTATTTAAGTTTTTTGTTTTGGCTTCTGCAGAACTCGTGTTACTGATTCTAAAAATATTTGTGTGCCATAAAAATTTCAGAACTCAGTGCTGGTGGGTTCGATGGGTTTTCCCTGAGTGCATGAGTTGTGTTGTTGTGCTTCATGAAAGTGCATCATCTTAAGAAGGCGTATAAGTTTTATAAGTTTTCTTGTTGTTATTTTAGTTTTTACTTTTCTTTTTCTATTTAAAACTCTTCAAGAATTTTCAACACATGTTACTAGTGTTTCTTGAGTGTCTGTGTTTTTTTTTTTGTTATTTCTATGTTTTTTCTAATACCCATTTCCTTATTGCAGCATTTTTTATTTATTATTAACATTAAGCGCCAAATTTTTGGTTTATCCATTCATTCATTGAAGTACTTGTGGTACACAACAACATCTTTTGCCACTTTAGCCTGTCTGCAGGTAATGATGCATGTTAAGTGTTCGTTAACTTTTAAGAGTTGTTCTTTATTTGTTGAAAGCAAGAAAAAAAGTTGATTTATTTTTTATTATATTTTCAAAAAAAAATATGTTTTTTTCTAGGTAACAAATATAATTTAGTGGTTGATTTTTTAACAACAGCAATAATGTAATTTAAAACAATTTTATAATCTTATACGTTTGCCTTGATTATGTTTGGTATGGGTTTGAGTACCTGCAACGACAACCTTGATTTATGTAAAGATTATTGAATTGCGATCAGAAGGGTGTTTCGTTTTATGAGCTTAAGATTCTTGCTGCTGAAACTCACTAAAATCTGACAATTAACGAGATATAAGCAAAAAAAGTTTTGTTTTTACACTAAAATTAATATATTTGTGTGATTAAGTTAAAAAAAAATGTTTCACAAAAATTATTATATTTGGGGGTAAGACATACTTTTTTGGAAAAATTGAAAGAAAAAAAACTACTAATTGGCCCAGAATCATATGAGCAAAAAACCTATATAGACGGAAATTAATATCATGAAAAAATCATGTTTTCTAAGCCTTTAAATACTTTTCGGACATTTAAATACATACGTACATGCATAAGTTAACATATTCACACATACATAAGTACACGAAGTGAAGGGTATATGAGATTTGGCACAACCGAATATAGCGCTCTTACTTGTTTTTAATTTTGTTGTGTTTTTTCTTCACACCCTTTAATAATTATTTATTTATTTGGGCTGATACTTTTTAAATAGTTTTCTTTGGCAATTAAGTATCTCGCATTGTTTTTCACAATAACGAAAAAAAAGTAAAGTTAAAAAACAACAAAAATAATTATGTAAAATTGTATACAAGAGAAAAAATCCACGTTTATAGTTTTTTTATATGTAATTGCCTATTGATTGGATATTTTCGTTTGTTACTGACAGTCAGGATACATCATACACACACACACACGAACAGCAACAATAAAAAGCAATTACTTTTACATTTCACTCATTCATTCGGTCATTTGTTTGTGTAAAAAAAAAGAACGAATTTAAAACAAATTACAGAATAACAATTCATTACATTTGTGTTGTACTTTTTTTTTTAATTTGGGGTGAAATTGCATTTAATTTATTTTTATTTTTTTAATATGAAAACAAAATTTTTACATGAAAATTTGTTTGGGTGATTTATTTTATTTTATGTTTTTAGAAATTTAACCCCATATTTATAAAAAATTCAATAAAATTCTTTAGCCCTCTGTCATACACATAGGTCTGGCCATTTTAAATTAAATTTATATGTATTCATAATTTAGCTACAGACTTAAAACTTTAGATACCCTCCTACAATATTGTTAGTTATAAGTATTTACTAAATAAACTGATAAAATAGCGAATAAAATCATAGTTATAAGGACATTTTAATCTTAACATCACATTCGTAACACATATGGTGTGGCTGGACCCACATATATTTTAGTTAAAAATGTTTAAGTCCAGTGTATCAAAAACATTCAAAAATATTCTAAACTGGTTTTCACTGCTCAGGAATTTAGTACAAATACACAAAACACGCAATTTATATTTTTATTTGATTTTCTACTAAATTTTATAATATTTATAATTATTCAAGTAGTTCATATGCAAACATATGCTAAAAAGCAAAATAAAGAAAAATATAGCTGTTATAATATAAATAGATGAAAAACATTTAATATTATCAACATAAATACATGGCAAGTAGATAGGTTCGATAGAAGGAGCCTCGGAGGGGACATATAATTGTGCGCTTCATGGAGTGGGAAAAAGGGGGAAAAAGGAAAAATAGAGGAGCGAAAAAAAGAGGTGAAGGTGTGCTCGTAAGTTGGAGTGTCCTGTCAGTACACCCATCAATTTCCTTAAATTCAGGATTTCCCTTGTCCTATCCTCCTCAGGGTCTCCCCATAGGGCTTTACCCTTCCTTCAACTCGCCCTTCGTTGCAATGAGGGGGTTCGTAAATACATAAAAATAGTTAGTAGATCTGGCCAGACCCATGTGTTAGACTGTGCCAATCGAAGCATGTGTATGAGGAGGGGTTCAAAAAATCCTTATTTCATTGTCTTTTCCATACATATTTTTAATCTTTGTACAAAGCTACTATTTTAAATTTTATATATTTTAGTAAAAAGCTTTAAAGACTCCTATAAAATATATGTGTTAATTTATAAAATCGTTTAATAGCGACAAATGTAAGCAAAATAAATAAATTAAGCGATAAATAAAATCCAAAAACTATTCTCAATTTTACATGTGATTTGCACAAAAGTGGAAATAAATAGAAATAATAAAACAAATGTTTTACTAAAAATAAATTAAACAATTTAATCAAATTTAAAATAATAAGAAGAAATGATTCTCTCCCTCTTTATTCATTTCCAATTTGTACTATTTGTTTCAATGAAATTAAATTTGCTACATTTGTGACACTCAATTAGACAAGTGATTGGTCACAAAATTTATATATATTTTCGATAAGTTTTTTTATTTTATTCTAAAACAAATCGATTAAAATTTTATATTTATAATAAAACATGTTTGTATTTTATATACATATGTATGTAGCACATTTGCGATAACAGTGTTATAAGTCAAAATTTTATACGGAGTAATACAAAAAAGATATACAAGATTTTCTTTCACATATATCCATTACTATTATCTTGAATACATAAGAAATGTTATTTTTTTTTGAATTTATGTTTTTTGAGTTATGACGACGTTACAGCAAAAAAGCGTTCTTTATACACCTCTAAAGCTTTTATATGCGATTTTTATATATAAATTTTTCAACAGACAATTTTTGAAATTTTAACAAAATTAAATTCACATAATTTTTTATAATCATTTAATCACCATAAAAAGAAACTCTCCAATCTCTCAAATAAAATCTTAAATTAAAAACAAAAGTTTCTTTCTAATTTTATACATTTTCTTAAGGAAAAGAACATTCTGTTTTTAATTGCAAAATTTCAAATTAAATATGTAGAAAATAAGCCGCAAAAGACCTTTCCTGAGGCCAAAGAAAAAGGGGTAAAAATCCCTTAAATTAAGGACACTTGATGTAACGAATTATGTTCGTTAATTAAGGCAAACAAAAAATTATTTATTTTAGATTTTTTTAATGCAAAAAATAATCTTAATTATCATTAAGTTAAATAAATGTTAATTGGCAAACAAAAGTTTTTGTTGTTGTTGTTGTATTTAATCTTTATCTTAATTTATAATGTACATTCCAAAGTAAACCAAAATAAAAAAGGATAATATTTTTTTATAATAATTATCAACAAGCTAATCAAAGGATAAAAGGAAGTTGTCTTTTGTTCTCTTTTGCTTCTGGTGCAGTAGTAAATCCCAACATGATTTTTTTTTGTTTCTCTTTAAACAAAAAAATCTGTTTAAGTTTAAAAAGGGAATAAAAAATTGTATTTTTAATCTTTTTTTTGGTTTTTATTCTCCTTTTGTTGTGTTAACCAAATCCGTTTGGAATAAAATAAGGTAAAACTTAAAATCGTATGCATATGAAATGCCAGCAACAAAAAATTATTTTAAAACTTTTTTTCTCTTTGGTTTGGTGGTACTAAGACATTAAACTGATTTTGGTTTTGAGGTTTTGCATACAGTTGATAGTTGGTGGGTGATATATGATTGTGTTCTATCAGGTAAAAGCAGTAAGGAATAATTAATTAAAGGCTGTCAAATCAAAATGCTAATAGAGTAAATTTAGTACAAAACTGACTGATAACCTCTTACATCTCTAGTAACTGCATCTGGAATCCCCTTTCTCTATCGGCCATACGAACAACACGCATAAGACGATTTCTTCAGAATTTTAGAAAGAGTACGAAACAAAAAAAAATATAATTAATTTTAAATTCCATTTCTTCTTACAAGATTCAATGTACAGCCCATATGCATATAATTATGCAGGTTTTAAATATAAAACTAATATTTTTCAAGTTGTTCGTTTTATGTTAAAATCCAAAAAAACAATTTGTTTATAAATAAATAAATTCATATATTTCTTTTGTTATTTTTTTTCTCAATATTTTTGGTGTTTTTCCTTTAGTTTTTCACAGCAAGAGAATACATTTTAATGCGATTTCCATGAAAAAAAGGGAAATAAAATACAAACTTATTTAAGTAAAGTTAAATAAGCTGATTTAACTTTGTATATGTGGCTGATTATAATTTTTACTTATCCTCTACTGATATTTAAGGGAAAAAGGTAATAAAGAGAAAAAAATAATATAATATATTTTAAGGAAAAAAATTATTAAAACGGAAAAAGTATATTTATATAGAGAGTTTTAGTGGCTAAAATTCAAAAAAAAAAAAATTATTATAAAATCTATAAAAAAAAAATTTGTGGGAAATAAAATCCTTAAAATTGTATGAAATTTTTTTTTAATAAAAAAATTTAGAAACAAATTATTTATTGTAAATTTCATAACCAATAAAAGAAAATATATTATTTTTTTAATTTAGAATGTACTAAACATTTATTTTTAATCGCAAATCTATAGACAATTTTGTATGCTAAATTATAAAACTGTTTTTATCACAAGTCTTTGCTACATATTTTTAAAAATTAATTTTAATTTTGTCTTAATAATAATATTAATTTAATCCAGTTGAGTTACTTTATTTTTTGTTCAATCCTTATAAATATTAATAAATAGTAATAATTATTTATTGCACCAAGATTACCACCTCCCCGAATATTAGTTTTTTTTTTCTTATTGAGTTGGTTCATCATACATCATAAATACAAAACTGACAACTCTACAAAATTTGTTTAGAACAAAGAATATTTATTCCATTTTAGGACTTAAAAAAAATTTAAAACAACGGTTTTAAGCAAAACACCGTTGTGTAGAGCAATAGAAACTTTATGTCTATCATAATGCGTAGCAAAACGTCAGCAGAATGAATAAAAATGTTTAATTTTGTCACTTAAAAGGTAACAAAAAGCAAAATAACCGTAATTGAAGTTGACCTTGAATGATTTGTCAAAATTGTCAAAGCTCGTTTGCTGTCTAGTTTGTCAGTACCCTGCATTAGCACTAAGAAATTATGTCTATAAATGATTTTATGTTAATGAGGGCAAACATTTATTTCATATTGACTTTCTATTGCTTGTGTGTGGCATCTTTCTCAAATTAAATTAAGTCTTTCCCTGTAATCAACTTACAACACTTACTTTAACACTAAATTGAAAATATTTTAGAATAATGCTTAAATATTTATTTTTATACTGCAATCATTGGTCGAATAAAGCAAAATGCTTTGGCTGCATTAAAGTTCATTAAACAAATTAGAAACCCAATCGTAAATTGTAATTGAAAAACCAAATTTGCTAATTAAAAAAATGGCACCTCAAGGTAACATAGTAATGAGAACAATTCACAACCACATTCCGACAGACACTAACTATCGCATTTGCAGACTGCATCAGTGGTTACTGCATTAATGCTTAAACGCATCTAAAACATAAGAGCGACTGAAAATAAAAGGTTCCTGTTTGTATACAATTTTTAATTAACTTTGTGGACAAAATGACAGATTATTTGAGAAATTTGCAATAATTGGTTGGAAAAGATTCGTAATTTCTCAAACAAAAACTCTTACATTGACTTACATATTAATAAAAACAAAGTGTTAACTGTAGTTTTTTCTTTCAGTTATATTTATTAATATTTTTATACAATTTTAATAATTTTTTTAAACTTTATCTCAAAAATTAATACTCAAATACATGATATTTGAAAAAATATTTACACAACCAGTTATAAGTGCACCCAACCAGAAATAATACCAATTCTTTTAAGATTTTTTATATTCTGGAGTGCAGCCTGTGAAACCAAATATGTAAATATGATGGAACGTCTTCTTAATTATTCTTTTACATTTAGGTAAATGAACAAGTTGTTTTTGGTATTTTCTCTACTAACATTAACGTTGACTCTAAGATCCGTGCGTTTGTGTCTGTGTGTGCGTATAAATTTCAATTGAATTCATTAAAGACCTTAATGCAAACCATTGTGAACATTTTCTTTGCATAAGTTAGTATCTTAGACAATTCACCTACATAAATCACACGATTACAATTTTACTCCAATACATTTTAAGGCCATTTTCATTTTTGCTAAGACAAACACAAATACTTATATTGAAGGAAATACTTATCAATTTTGCAGCAAATAAGAGTCATGTTATGATTAGTATTCTTAAATAAACAGTTTATAAATTCTATAAGTTAATTTGCAAAAAATTTTTTTATTTAATAATTTAAATTATTTCAAGTCTTACCAAGTTATCAAATTTCTAAAAACCAAAAAAAAAAATTTTATAACATTTTTATTTCTAATGATGTTCCCTGTTGCAAGGTTAAAACGGCAAACTACTTGCAAGAAGTGCTTTCTGTAATTTTCCATAACATGTAACTTCAAGTACCAAATTGTTGCTCTTAATAGCAACAACAATTATCATTTCGAGCATAATAACAAAAACTATACTGAAATTTAACTAAGTATGTGTGTTTGTTTGTGGTGAAGTGTTTAATCCATTTAAATTTCGAGTATGCAATTGTGTATACATATGTGCGTGTGTACAAATAAAATCTGTATAAGAACTATCAACAGCATGAACAATAAAAACAATTTTTTTGAAAATTAATTGTGTTGGCCATGAACTTAATTGTGACATTTACCACCACTTTTGCCACAATCGTCATCATCATCGCCATCATCAGCATCGACGACGACGACAGCAACAATCAGTGCGCGCAACCACAGGCATAAGTAGCAAAGGCAACATTTTGCACAAAAGTTTATGTACTTTTTAAATTAATTCAAAAGCAAATTGAATTTCATGTGTTTACGCACACACAGCCATATATTTGAAACTATATACATATATGAATATTTAACATCTTTAAACACTGCACAACATTTGAATAGAATTAAAACTTTTCGATTTTTATTTTTTTGAAATTTTAGTAAATTTTCTTTAAAATTTAAAGTTCTAATATTTTTTTTTTTGAATTCAAAATAACAAATCATGTTCGTTTAACTAATAAATCATTAACTATATAGCAACTTTAAAAAGATAATTCCAACTTACATCCCTAAAATTTCTCCCATTGTAATTTTGTTGTAATTTTAGATGCGAAATAATAGCACAAGCAATAATATTTCGCATCTAAAATTACAACTCTAAATGCTTAAACATATGCCTCTTAGCATTTCTCCCTAGCAAAACTGCTAAAAGCTTGAAACATTATTCTGGTTTTCTCTCTTTATGAAACAGCATTAAGTACAACATCATGTTGTTGTTGCTGTTCTTGTTATTTTTGTTTAATTAAGGGATCACCAAATCAATGCAATTTTGTAGATGGAGCACGTACTTAACATGAAAACACATGCGATTCTTAGTATTTGTCACTTTGCATGTTTGCGTGCATATGTGTGTCTGTTAAACAATACATACAATGAGAAAAAAAGCAAAGAAAAGCTAAAACTTTTCTGTGAATGTGATTGCGTTAAAAATTTTATATGTTTATTGTATCTCTAAAGGAGGATGCAAGTGAGTGTGTGTGAGTGTGTGTAAGTGTATGAGTATTAAAGGCAGCAATAAAGTAAAACTTTTAAATTAGTTTAGACTTCAAAAGAAAAACTTTGTATTTTATTATATTTTATCAAATAATTTCTATATTGTAGAAACTGCAGTCAGTATCTTTCAAAAAAAAAAAGAAGAAAATAAAACGAGAAGAAAACAATGTGTGTTTCCTTAGGTGTTCCAAAAGGTATAAAAGTAAAATATATTTAGTAAAAGAATTAATTTTCATTAAATTTTGTTTAAAAAAATTTTAAAAAATATATAAATTTGGACAAATCTTGGAAACTTATGCAACTGACTCCTACACCAACCCAAGTCATACCTGGCGTCGACTTTTAGATAAAAAAGCATGGAACAAGTTAAATATGATGGATGAGACCCCACATTCCTTATATCAACACCTCGAACTTATATATACATACATATATTCAAACATAGTTAAGTTAAGTTTAAAAGCTGATGCAAATTAAGTTA